>JAPFBL010001143.1:0-30250 GCA_026182355.1 Hermatobates lingyangjiaoensis | reverse complement strand
AAAATGCCGAGGAACGCGAAGATAAAAACGGGCTTAACGTCCTCTTTGAAGGAGGACGTAAACAGATTTATTTACCTCCAGCGTGAATAAATCAAGGACCAGGTGGGGATCGAACCCTGGACTACCAGTCCAGATGCAATTGCGTTAACCACTGAGCTAACCTGGCCTTTGACGTAGTAGTTAGTGTATGTGAAAGTAAAAATTATATATCATATAGATTATAGTTCATATTTACGTACATTTCATATGTGGTAAACGAAAGTAAAAATGATATATCGTAAGATTATAGTTCATATTTACCTATATTTCATATAGATGGTAAATGAAAGTAAAAATTATATATCATAAAGATTATAGTTCATATTTACCATATATTTCATATAGATGGTAAATGAAAGTAAAAACTATATATCATAAAGATATATAATTCATATATATATGAGGATTTACGTAAATATATAGTTCATATTTACCTTATATTTCATATAGATGGTAAATGTAAGTAAAAATTATATATCATAAAGATTATAGTTCATATTTACCTTATATTTCTTATAGATGGTAAATGAAAGTAAAAATTATATATCATATAGATTATAGTTCATATTTACCTATATTTCATATAGATGGTAAATGAAAGTAAAAATTATATATCATATAGATTATAGTTCATATTTACGTACATTTCATATGTGGTAAATGAAAGTAAAAATTATATATCATATAGATATAGTTCATATTTACGTACATTTCATATGTGGTAAATGAAAGTAAAAATTATATATCATATAGATTATAGTTCATATTTACCATATATTTCATATAGATGGTAAATGAAAGTAAAAACTATATATCATAAAGATATTATAATTCATATATATATGAGGATTTACGTAAATATATAGTTCATATTTACCTTATATTTCATATAGATGGTAAATGTAAGTAAAAATTATATATCATAAAGATTATAGTTCATATTTACCTTATATTTCTTATAGATGGTAAATGAAAGTAAAAATTATATATCATATAGATTATAGTTCATGTTTACCGACATTTCATACAAATGGTAAATGAATATAAAAATTATATATCATATAGATTATAGTTCATGTTTACCTATATATCATATAGATGGTAAATGAAAGTAAAAATTATATATCATAAAGATTATAGTTCATATTTACCTTAATTTCATATAGATGGTAAATGTAAGTAATAATTATATATTCTATAGATTATAGTTAATATTTACCATATTTCATATAGATGGTAAATGAAAGTAAAAATTATATATCATAAAGACTATAGTTCATATTTACCTTATATTTCATATAGATGGTAAATGAAAGTAAAAATTATATATCATAAAGATTATAGTTCATATTTACCTTATATTTCATATAGATGGTAAATGTAAGTAAAAATTATATATTCTATAGATTATAGTTAATATTTACCATATTTCATATAGATGGTAAATGAAAGTAAAAATTATATATCATAAAGACTATAGTTCATATTTACCTTATATTTCATATAGATGGTAAATGAAAGTAAAAATTATATATCATAAAGATTATAGTTCATATTTACCTTATATTTCATATAAATGGTAAATGTAAATAAAAATTATATATCATATAGATTATAGTTCATGTTTACCTATATATCATATAGATGGTAAATGAAAGTAAAAATTATATATCATAAAGATTATAGTTCATATTTACCTATATTTCATATAGATGGTAAATGAAAGTAAAAATTATATATCATAAAGATTATAGTTCATATTTACGTACATTTCATATGTGGTAAATGAAAGTAAAAATTATATATCATATAGATTATAGTTCATATTTACCTATATTTCTTATAAATGGTAAATGAAAGTGAAAATTATATGTCATATAGATTATAGTTCATGTTTACCGACATTTCATACAAATGGTAAATGAATATAAAAATTATATATCATATAGATTATAGTTCATGTTTACCTACATTTCATACAAATGGTAAATTAATATAAAAATTATATATCATATAGATTATAGTTCATGTTTACCTACATTTCATACAAATGGTAAATTAATATAAAAATTATATATCATATAGATTATAGTTCATGTTTACCTACATTTCATGCAAAAGGTAAATGAAAGTAAAAATTATATATCATATAGATTATAGTTCATGTTTACCTACATTTCATACAAATGGTAAATTAATATAAAAATTATATATCATATAGATTATAGTTCATGTTTACCTACATTTCATGCAAATGGTAAATGAAAGTAAAAATTATATATCATATAGATTATAGTTCATATTTATTTAGATTTAAGGAAGTTTATATAAAGTAAAAGTAAATAATCCCTAAATCTTTATATTTGTTTTTATAAAGATTTATCTTTAAAAACATACTTTATCTTTATGTTTGTTTTTACGAATGAAAAACGCTGAACGTGGTGTTTAATACTTTTTTTTACAAATAATATACTTTTTAATAATATTATTTAGCTCGAAAGTTTTTAAATAATGACTTATGGAATGGCTTTAAAAACCATTTGGGTTCATATACTGATAAATAAATAATAAACTAAAAAAACCGTAAGAGTTAGATATTTAGTAAGGACTGGTGATCGTACAAAGGGAACTATTAACTTTGATAGCTTAGCGCCTTTTCAAACTGAATTATTCGAGACAGGCGTAATGCAAACTGAACAACTGAAAGGGTGTTGAGATTCCTTTATGGTGCCATTGTTTTTTTTTTTTTTTTTTTTTTTTTTTTTGGCAACCCTCCCATAACTGAGCTATTTACTGAAGTTGCGAGGCTGTGACACAACCAAATCAATATATTACGAGAGTTGTTCAGAAAAACTGCACGGAAGTTTATTTTTTTTTTTTGTTGAATGAATTAGGTCCAAGGTAGCTCAGTGGTTTATACGCTCACTTTTAGATTGTAAGACCCGGTTTCGATTATTCCTTTGGTCCTCTTTTTACTTTACTATAAGTATTACTTTACTATAAGTAAAGTATAGTGATCGTGAAAAAATTCGATCTCGAGATTTTGACGGAATTACATGTTTTGAGGTACCAGAAGTCGTTTTATGACGTTTTTACGATGATGTCTGTGTGTGTGTGGGTGGGTGGGTGGGTGGGTGAGTGTGTTAGCATTGCTTGTTACCACGCTACGGTCCAGAATCTTTGATGGATCAAGTTGATATTTTACACAAAAATGGGCCTTATAGGGTAGAAGATCCCTATTGTTTGGGAAGAATTATGCATGATGGGAAAGTCACTTTTTTTGCCAAAAACCGTTTTTTTTAAAACATTTATTTCTCCTAAACTGATAACCCTAGAGTTTTGAAATTTTGACATTATCTTTGACGTTACAAATCCAACAAACGAAAAATATATTCAGAATTTTAAGACAACAGGAAATATTTTTTTTTCAATAAAATTTAAAAATTTTGACTTATAATTCAATCTCAAACCTTGTGAGAGCGATACAAGCCATACTGTTTGACGGACAAAAATATAACTATGCCTATAAATAGAACATTATCTGGTAAATGAGTTGAGATATTTTTTTTTGAAATTACTTTCGCTAAAGGGGCGTTACAGTACGATTTGTGTTTCCAGAAAATGATTTTTTGACGCTAAACGGCTCGTTAAAAAAAAATGAAAATTTGACCAAAAATGGAACAAAAAATTAGCAATTCACAAAAAAAAATTCATGAAGTTTCAATTACGGGAAAGAGCAATAACGATATAAAAACTGTTTGTTTATTCTAGACTAAGAGATCACCTGCTATATTTGTCGAATTTTTTGTATTTTTTTACATTGTTTACATTGACTTAGAAATTTTTTGAGCGAATCCACTGAGATAAAATTGATGTTTCTAATGGAAAAATGAAAATATATTATTGACTTATAAGAGATGTAAGAGGAATAATATTGTGCAGGTAAATGATAACACTCATTAAAAAAAAATTCGTATATATGTTATTTGACAAAGGGGAAGGAAAATGATCTTATTAAATACTAAGAAGCCATAAAATTCCCAGTATAATAATTCTGTTAAAAACTAAAGATGTAAAAGATAATTCAAAATTGAAATCTTTCGTTTAGAGATTAATAACTGTAATTATCGTACATCTTTAATTAACAAATCACCTTACAACAACATTTTCTTCGCTGTTTAAGAAGTTTTTCAGAGAAAAAAAGAGCATTTTACTGTTTCAAATTTGAAAATTT
The DNA here is from genome assembly GCA_026182355.1 of Hermatobates lingyangjiaoensis. NCBI lineage: Eukaryota > Metazoa > Arthropoda > Insecta > Hemiptera > Hermatobatidae > Hermatobates > Hermatobates lingyangjiaoensis. Next base: position 25,977 of record JAPFBL010001143.1, on the reverse strand, counting down.
TACATTAATATTCAATGTAGAAGGATGTCAAGTAAACGATGTAAGAAATCTACTGGCTATTTGAACAATAGCCATGTTCTCTTGTAGGATACTATTTCGTTTCAAGAAATGTTCACTTTGGTTTTTCAAAAATGTTATTACTGCTGTAGTTATACTAATGCAATTATTTGCAAATAATAAATTATTTGTGATGTACAAAAATAAGCTTATAAATTGATATGTCATTCAATCACTATCTGTACTACCTCAGGAATGACAGGCTAATAATTATATCCCATTTAGATGTTTACGTTATGCTTAAATGAGACGTTATGTTTTATATACTCAAGAAATTTGACATTAAGTTACTTATAGTAAAGTAGAGTGTAGGCCACTCCAGATTTTTTTTTTTTTTTCACCGGGATAGGGTATGAAAAACTGAAAAACTAACATGTTAATTTGCCGGTACTAAGGATTTTTGACTCTGACAAAGACCGCTTATTACGGTTGAAAGATCTTAGTCTTGTTTTCCCATTTCATATATATATTATATATATATACACTTTTTCCTTGGAAATACGATCAAAACGGACAAATATAGTTCAATATAGACAAATTAACATAGAGAAATCAAAAGAACACACTTACAGTCTCTAATTTTCGGTTTGAACCGTCTTCAGGAGAGATAAGAGAGGGAAACCAAGCGACAGGAGACTCTGAACCAGTGCGCTGGTTAGTTAGTTAGAGTTAGTGAGTTAGTTGGTTGTTAGAGACTGTAAGTGTGTTCTTTTGATTTCTCTATGTTAATTTGTCTATATTGAACTATATATAATATATATATATATATATTGGCTTCAACCAAGCTGAGCCTGCCTATGAACAATCACAGGGCGTCCGTTGGTCAGCGCAGAGACCTACCCATAGCTATCCATGCTAATTCCCATGACCTCCCTTTGAATGATTGTTTCAGGGTACAAATCCTCAAACAAATCCCCGAGTCTAATCCCCATGTCACCCTTAGAGCTTCCGAAGAGGCATTCATATGCCTCCTTGGGGCTCGTTCTCCTCCTGGTCTCAACCTGTACCGTTAATTATTTTTTATTTATTATTATTATTTATTTTATTTTATTATTATTATTTTATTATTATTATTTATTTTTTATTATTATTATTTCGTATTTTATATATTTTTTATCTTGTTTTCTAAATAAATATTGGAAGGATTTCTATTTTTCCTCTCCTCCGCTGGGGAGCAGCATTGCGGTGGTTCCACGAGTTACTCTGGAGGCCAGTAGTAGTTTGCTTCTCAACGCGAGTACTTCGCACTTCTTCCCGATGACGACGGATGTCGAAATATCGAAGTGAGTTCTGTAGTGTCTTTCTGTGTTCTTTTCTATGTGTTAGAGTATATATATATATATATATATATATATATATATATAAATATACGTGATCAAACCACAATAAGAAAATGGGAAAACAAGACTAATATCTTTCAACCGTAACAAGCGGTCTCCGTCACAGTAAAAAAAAAACCAACTGATTTGAAAGATCTTAGTCTTGTTTTCCCATTTTCTTATTGTGGTTTGATCATTGATTGTTATTTCACGTGTTTATGTGAAATCTTTATATATATATATATATATATATATATATATATGTATGTATGATCAGACCACAATAAGAAATGGGAAAACAAGACTAAGATCTTTCAACCGTAACAAGCGGTCATCGTCAGAGTCAAAAACCCAACTGAAACACTAGATGCAGAAAACATCTGGTGAGGGGTTGAGAAGAGTGAGAGGGAAGAGTGGTATTTTAAAAGGGTGAAAGCGCAGGAAAGGACTAATGTCCAGTAAGAGATGTTTGGGGGAAACAAAGGAGTACAGTAAGAAAGAGTAAAAAACTATCCGCTAGGTATCAACCCTCTTTGAAGAGGCTATTACCCTCGTAGTACATTTGTAGGTTTTCTATATACACTAAAGCGTAACTCGTTAGGTAGCCTATGGATCAGGACATCTAAGAAGGGCAAATTACTACTTACTTCTTCTTCCATTGTGAATTTGATTTTCGGCACTAATGAATTCAATTTTATTAGGAAATCATCTTTATTTATAGAATTAGGACAGATGCAAAGTATATCGTCAACATATCTATACCATTTAACATGTCTAGGCAATATTAATCATAACATTTTACTTTCAAAGAGTTCCATATATAAATTACTTAGGAGGGGGGATAAGCAGTTACCCATTGCAAGCCCAAATTTTTGTATATAATAATTATTTTCAAATTGAAAATGACAATCTACCGCACATAACTTAATTAACTTCATTATAGTAGTAGATGGAAGGGGAAGGGAATAATTAATTAATTCCTCCTGGAGTAAGCTCAACAGATCAGTTACATGTACATTGGTAAAAAGAGACTTCACATCGAAACTGATCAATCTATAATGTTTTATTTATGTTGACTCTTTTTTAGTATATATATAATTAAAAGAAACGGTCCAGAGGACTTTTTTAAATAAAATAAATTCAAAACGAAGGAAACACACAGAAAGACGCAGACATAAATCACATCGATATTTCGACCATCGTCGTCATCAGGAGGTGTGAAGAGCGAAGAGTCCCGCAGGAAGGCAGGGCGGTTCAGTTAACGATATCGATCTTTAGTGGTTCAGTCACCGATATGTCTTTAGAAACGTTTGAGAGCCAACGTTTCGATGTATTTTTACATCATCATCAGGGCTACATAATAATAAGATAAGGCTACACTACTTTCAATCTGAGACGTTGTTGGAAGAAGGGGAAGTTTTTTTTCCAAAGACCCTAACACTCAAGAAAACTTACATGTCACTGTGTTTAATGAAGAAGTCAAGAACTATATGTGAATATTATATATATATATCGAATACAGGCAAAATCAAGTGACCCGTAGTTAGTAGACTTACATTTCACTGGCCTATATCACGGGTAAAGTTTTCAACGTTGAGTTAAGTTCTTTCAATGTTAATTAAAATTAAATTTTCTGAAATTTTAACCTACTATCAAATGAATATAGAATAATAGAATTTTCCAGAAAGGCGTAATCTCGGATTTGCTACTGTAAGACTTTATTAATTAATAATGAATTAATTCATTAATAATAATTTAAATAGACTCATTTTACTCAAAAAGTTTTGGTGGTTTTAGTTATTTCTTTGTTTTTCCATCCTTTTTTACTTTACTATAAGTAAAGTACAGTGATCGTGAAAAAATTCGATCTGGATATTTTGACGGAATTATATGTTTTGAGGTCCCAAAAGTCGTTTTATTTCATGTTTTAATAGGTAGGTTAGGTTGGGTTAGGTTGCAGTGGCAGTTCCACAAGGGAACACACGTAGGCCGAGCATTGGCCCTTTGTGATACCACACAATGAAGATTGATTCTACAGTGGGAGTACTAAATTTTGCCTAACTCAAATGTATTTAGAGTAGGGATCTCTAACGAGTACCTGACATCGTACAGGCTCGGGACCGACAGTTTAACGTCCTTCTCCGAGGGACGACGTGCTCAGATTTATTCACCTCCCGCGTGAATAAATCCAGGGCCAGGATTTACCTATTTAATAGGTAATATCGGACTCAAGTAATTTTTTATCACTCAAGTGAAATTTTTTGACTGTTTTCACTGATAAACCAAGATCAAAGGTGGAAAATTATCAGAATTAAGTTATTATATTCTTGTTTTTTTTTAAAAAAAAAACAATTTTAATACTTTTAATTAAAAGTAATTAATAGTACATATCCATAAAAAATGAATAAATGAAGTTAAATAGATTCCAAAAGAAATCGAGAAATTAAAAAGAAATCAAGGATCAAATTAAAAGAACGATAAATAAAATTCACTGACGAAATATTAACTTTTATGGTTGTTAACAATGAAACAAAGTTAACGTAACAATATCAATTGAATAGAAATGTAATTTCAATTATAAAGTGTGATAACTGATTTAATCTAAAATACTTTGCAGTAGACGTTTTGAAAAAAGTTTATTTAATATCAATTTCCTTTTGAGAAAGTATTTGGATCAATGAAGTGAGTTTGCGTAGACAATGAGATTGTTGATGATTCATTCTGTATAAGGAGGATTGTGTTCATCTCATTTTTCATGTCTTTTTTTTGTATATATTTAATTTTTCTTTCATTTATAATAAAAAATAAGTTATTTTTTCTTTTAAAATATAAAATATTTATTTTTTGTTGGCTATGAAATTTGGGTTATATTAATTATTTATATTAATATTGGGGAACTTCACGAATTACGTCTTCACACACATACACATACACACGCACACACACACACACACACACACACACACACACACACATACATACACATGCACACACACACACACACACACACACACACACACACACACACACACACACACACACACACACACACACACACACACACACACACACACACAATATACATGGCCCCCTTCAATGGACAAATTAGTGACCGACGAACTCATCCATGACTTTACGACATTCCTAAATAAAATAGACTTCGACCAACTTTAAAAGGAATCCTTGACAAAATGCATGTAACATAATAAATGGAGCATGCAGAAGAATAATAATAATAAAAAAAAAACACACACACACGTGCACATACACAAACACACACACACACACACACCACACACCACACACACACACACACACACACACACACACACACACACACAAAAGTTTAATATCGAACGAACAACGAATTTCGAACACTTAGTATTCTTCTTCAGGTTAGCATCTAAAAAAAAAAATATACATATCTGTGAGCTATAAGAACATCAGTGTATTATTTGAATACTATTAGCATGTATTCAAATTAATATGTAAAATGATTTAATTAATCATGAACCTTAATAAAACATGACAACATACTAATTCCCTTCTTAAAAACCTCAACAGTTCAATTCAACATTCATATATTGTATTCAATTTCAAATAATTCACTCTGATGTTCTTAAAGCTGACAGACAGACATGTATTTTTTTTATGTTAACCTGAAGAAGAAAACTAAGTGTTCGAAACGCGTTAGTTTCATATTAAACTTTTTTTTGTGTGGAGACGTTATTCTTGAAGTCCTCCCAATATGAGTAAATACCACTCTATAACAGATTACACAACTAATAAACATTTATATTTGTAATAATTAAGCAACTTTTTTTTTTTAATAATTTTTGCTTATATCATTCAAAAAGTTATGTTTAAGCAAGTTTAATTTGTAGTATCGCAGTGAGGGTCTGTAATGTTACCATAAAAATCCACCATCTTACCATGCGCAAGTTTTCGTCTCAACTTAAACAGTTTCAGAACTCGTCCATTGTCTAGAGAAAACTCAGGGTTTTTGCGTAATAGCTAGCTTTTTATTGTAAATTCATTACACCGGTATATTTGTATATATTTTATTTTTAACTCAAAATTTTTTTGTTTATAATCGACTTTAGTTTGTATGCGATCTATTTTTGAGGTTTCTTTGTACAGAGAATATTTATTGGATAATTGGCCTAAAATTACTCATCAATCAAAATTACTTGTAAAGAAACAGACGTAAAAATTCAAATTTTCTGGCAATTCATCTTCTCTTTTCTCCTGAAGACGGATTGGCCGAAAATTTGAGTTTCAAAGCTCGTTTCTTTATCCTGTTTATTACTCTTCTTCGATTTTGAACTCGTATATATCAGTTTACAAATTCCTATTATCCTATTGTTTAATAGAAAAAGATAAATTAAAAAAAAATATAACTTTCAATAAGATATATTAATATTATGTTTGTTTGCTGTTCATTTTTTTTGTGCTTGTTATATTATTTTGAAGTAAATAACAGATTTAAGTTTCTTCATATCATATTAATTATTAATAATTAATATGGACCTTGTGAACAGTATTAATGAAAATAATTTACCTCATTAATAATTTATTATTATCTCTTCATGAATTAGGTATTTATTATTATTTGTTTAATGATACAAAATTAATTTAGAAATAAAAACCAAAAAAAATATGAAATTTCAATAAAATTATTGATGGGGTAAACGGTTTTGTTTGCTGTTCATTTGTTTGTACGTATTATATTATTTTGAAGTAAATAAAAGATTTAAATTTCTTCAAATGTAGTTATTTTGAACAGTATTAATGGAAATAATTTACTTCCATTTATTATTTATTATTATCTGTTTATAAATTAGGTATTTGTTATTATTTTTTTGTTGATTTTCTTAATTGGTAGACAAAGCAATGTTGATTAATAGCATTTTGATAGGAAGTAAGATGATTTATTGAACATATTTCTTAAGGAATCGTTGAAAGGAAGGCACAATTGAGGTAGACGCCTGCGACGAAAGGTGGACAGGGACGCCCCAAGCGGCGGGCAGTGTAAGCGAATCCTAGAAGCGGCTTGTCTGCCCGGCGTCAGTTGATCGTAACCTCACGTTGGGTCGTTACTCCCTCCCGACTCTTAGTCACCTTTATAGGACTGCGTCCAGTGGCGGGACTAATTTTTTTTTTTTTTTTCTGGTGTACCGAATTGTTTTTACTTGTGTATGTGTTGTTGTTGTTCTTTAAATCAAATCATCTATATTTACAACAGACCAGGGTAAGTAAAAATGAACTTTTTTGTAAAACAAATTATACTCTTGAAAAAAAAAAAAGGATAGTTTTTGATTTATAAGGTAGGGGGAAAAGTCGTGTGTTTCGTCCTGAGTCTGTCCCTTCACGCACCCTTTCTAACCTTCCAGTATAGACATTTTGAACACCCCCAGTCCTACCGCCCCTACCGCGCCTGACTACAGAGGATATTGATTTTCCCTTAGCCTCCCTCTTTTCCCTTTGCTTTAAACCGTATACAGAAATTCCCCAAATACTTATTCCTCTGCTCCATAATAAACCTACCTTTTGCTGTGATTTCCTCAACTTTTTTTCTTCTCACCCTAATCGCCACATAACTAAACCCCATTTGTTTCTCTCCAGCTTTCCACGTCACATCCCTTCTTCTTCTTCAATTTTTGGTTATTTTTATAGTTATATAACATTTTTAAATATCCCAGGCTACTCGTAAACAATTGATTTTAAAAATAACTCCATCGAAAAGGCATATAATTGAATAAATATGTTTCATAAGATTAAAAACTTTACTAAAAAATCCAAAGATCCGTACGATATCACCATTTCAAATATGTTTAGTGATAAATATCATACAAGAGCATTATTTTATCATATAACCTTTATTGTTTGACTACTATAAAAGTTTTACTATTAACAATGAATGGGGGCTTTTAATATCCACAATCAAAGGAGACCCTTTATCATATAAGAAATACGTAAGCTATACATAATTTGTCATCTATAGCAAAAAAGAAAACTGTTTTCCCAATGATAGAAAAACTAGTCAATATAATTATACAAATTTGAATAAATCTGACATCTTTGCTTTATCCAATTCATTCATAATTTATAGTGAACATTCCAAACATCGTTTTAATATTACAAAGATTAGCTAAGCACTAAATCCAAAAGCTTTTAATCTTACATTTCATTTACATATTCAAGGATTATTGAAGGCTTACCAAGTGAATTGCGTATCATTTTTAGAATATAACTTCTTTAAACTGGAAAAAAAATAGAAAATTATTTAGAAAAGCAGAAAATTAGATAAAGAAATAAATCATTTATACTTCTAATTCTTGGAAAACTATTTATTTGCGATTTCAGTAATATAGATAGCTGCAAATATATATATATATATGTTGGGTTTTTGACTCTGAAGAAGACCGCTTGTTACGGTTGAAAGATCTTAGTCTTGTTTTCCCTTTTCTTATTGAGGTTTGATAATTGATTGTTGTTTCACGTGTTTATGTGAAATCTTTATATATATATATATAATCAAACCACAAAATGAAATGGGAAAAAAAAGGCTAAGACTTTCAACTGTAACAAGCGGTCTTTGTTAGAGTCAAAAACCCAAATCTTAGTCCTGTTTTCCCATTTCTTATTGTGGTTTGGTCATTGATTGTTATTTCACGTGTTTATTGTGAAGTCTTTTTATATATATATATATATATGTATATATATATATTCCAATTTTCCTCAAAGAGTTTTAATTATTCATTTTGTAAATTGCATGGATAGGTGATACCCATTACTAAATAAATTTTTACAATTGATGTAGTAGAAGGGATATCAAATAAAAGTCAAATTCAAAATACTTTACATATAGAATATGTATAATAAGATGAAATTGGAAATTAATTTTCAAAAAAAACTTTATTATCATTATAATAATTAATCCACGATACATAACTTGGTTAGTTTTCCTTACAATTTGACTGATTTCTAAACAATGTTGTTCTCTTTAGTTTTGATCTTCTAAAAGAACAAAATGAACGATAAAATACTTTAGGAATTAAGTTTTAACGAAAAGAAAAGAGTAAGATAGTCAATTTTTATAATGATTCAAGAAACAAAAATGCGTCTGTGCTACTAGCAAATACTTTATGAACAATTGAGTTATTTTCTTGTATAAATGAAATTAACGAAAAACATAGGGTCATTTTTTGCAGAGAAGAGTCATTATTTTGAGTATGCAAACCTGATACACCTGTATTTTGGCGCCTTAAAGTAATTGAATAGAAAAACAAAAATTTTTTTTCTTATTGTACTTATTTATCAAAATAACCATTTATTCTTTGAACAATGTGGTTTTTTTTTTAAGTTAAATTCATAAACTTAGTTCTAATGTAGTGTAATCAGTTATTATGTGGTATTTACTCATTGTAGGGTAAAAATCTAATGAAATGGTCTCCACATATAAAAATTTTAATGATATAAAGAACGCGTTTCGAACACGTAGTGTTCTTCCTCATCCGTAGAGGAACCCTACACCATAAACATCACCCTACAATCATAAACTTAGATTTTTTTTTTAAAGAAGGTAATTTAGCTTTCTTTTGAATTGATTATTCATTTCATATCTTATAGATTTATAAAAATTAACACATTTTTTTAAAATTTAGTTAATAAATTCAGCATACAGCTTTGAATAGTTAATAATGAATTTGCCACAGTGTAATATTCCTTTTTTTTTGGGTTTATCTTTCCACAATTAGCAAGAATATAGTTGTTGGATAACTTATAAGTAAGGGGAATATGTTGTCAACATGTCTGAAATCAGAGCAGCGTCAGTGAAAAATAAAGAGTCCTTTTAATTGTATAAAAATTAATTTTTGAGTAAATTATTTATTGAAAATACATTCTAAGACATCAAAACTAAATAAATAATATTTAAAATCATTAATCAATTCATTTGAATAGGAAGATATAATTCTAGTTACTATAACCTTAAATATATCAAATGAATGTTTTAATTATTCCAATATCTAGGTGGCATTGCTTTTTTTAATAAATCTGCCATAAAATCTACTAATCAGATTATTTTTACAAATTATTCATTGCAATTAATTAATATTATTTTATTCGAATTATTAATAATGAATAAGCTTTTATTTCTTGAGCTTTAAATGAATGATTTTGCAGAAATCATATAAATCTGCTGATCAATTATATACTAATTGAAATTAATTGATATTATTTTATTCGAATTATTAATAATGAATAAGCTTTTATTTCTTGAGCTTTAAATGAATGATTTTGCAGAAATCATATAAATCTGCTGATCAATTATATACTAATTGAAATTAATTAATATTCTTTTATTCGAATTATTAATAATGAATAAGCTTTTATTTTATGAGCTTTTAATGAATGATTTTGCAGAAATCATATAAATCTGCTGATCAATTATATACTAATTGAAATTAATTGATATTCTTTTATTCGAATTATTAATAATGAATAAGCTTTTATTTTATTTACTTTTAATGAATAATTTTTGTTTAGAATCTAATTGAGGAAAGGGGTTTCATGCAATTTGGTTGGAAATTTCGTTGTTAAAACGCTCTATTTGGCATTGAGACCTTTGGAAATTCCATATTACTTTCAAGGGCATCGTAATCGTAGTCATTAGGGCACCTGGCTCTCAAAGGGCTAGGTCACGTCCCCTTTTTTTTTTGTCATATTCCGGATTCTATTCCTAATATAGCAAGTATTGACAGCATAAATTATTGAAAATGTTCAATATTAAACCAAAACATTATTATTGATGTATAAATAATAAAAAAACTATAATCAATATTTCTTTTTTTTTGTTTAAAAGTAAAGTAAATTTTATATTTAACCATTTTTTGTTTGATTCCGTGAGTTATATGAACTGTAAAAACCTAATACTGAATTAGAAAGTAGAACAAGACAATAGTGTTCGAAACGCGTTGAATAAAACTTCAATTTGTGTGGAGACTTTTGTTGGTTTATCCATTTTACCTCAGAATGAGTAAATACCACACAATTACGAATTGCACAACTAATGATTTAATAATAATACAATACAATTTTGATTTTTTTTTTTATATATTTATTAAAAAAAAGTTATAATTATTTAGCGAAGGTAAAACTTATAAAAAGAAAGTATACTTTTTATATTGTACTATCGAAAAGTTGTACTTTTATCAGAAAATACTAATATTTTCAGCTATGATATATTATTTTTATTTTTGAAATATAAAATATAAGATTATTTAAAGAGTTGCGCCTGTTACGTAGTGTAGCCGGCGGATTAAAGATGAACCTAGCATTTCTGGTTCATCTGAAATCCAAGTATAACCACGCCCAACCTTCCTTATCAGTAATCTCTTGGCGATTTATCTTCAACCTGAAAGCATCCCTTATCAAAATCTCATTCAATCATTATTCCATTTAAATCAAATGACGTTGCAGATTTCTTTCATTTAGATGACGTTTTAACCATTTCATTTATAAATTTGACTTAATTATTTAATCAATTACATAATAGTTTAATTAAATCGACATTTATAATTTTTTTTGAATATTCGATCAAAGTAATCCAGTATTACTCACACTTATTAAGTTGCGTCATCAGTTTTAATGAAGATTCGTTACTTATACAGGGTGTCCATAAAGTCCATGTGCAGATAAAAAAAATTATAACTTTATTCGTATTTACGATAGAAATAATCTGTAAAAAAGATTAGAAGGGAGTAAACCTACATTATTAAAGTTTTATTGTAAAATTAATTTTTATTTTCCACAGTCCTCCATTATTAGGAGTATAAAGAGTAATACAGCTTTGCAGTTTACGGAAAACATGCGCCAACTGATTTACAATAATCTTATTATTGTAAAATCTTATTAGTTATTTTAGCTTTCAAATCTTCAAATGAACAAGATTTAGATGCATGCACAGTTGTTTTCACATACCCCTATAAGAAAAATCTAATGGAGTCAAGTCTGGCGTAAAGATGAATGAAATGGTTCACCTTTTCCGATTTATCTGTTAGGAAATTCGTGATTTATCTGTATGGAAGAGGTTACCACATGATGGAGGTTAAGTGGATAAAATTTCAAGAAAACTTTAAAGAATATAGATTTACTTCTTTCTAATCCTTTTTACAGATCATTTCTATCCCAGCTACAAATAAGGGTATATTTTTTTTAAAACGCACACGGACTTTATGGACACCCTGTATTACCTTAAGCAGAAGGATGTTTAAAAAAATAAAATTAGGTAGAGATCGTTTCTTCATTTGAGTCAAATTTTATATCTACTGACGTTATATTTTTAATTAATTTGAAATGTAAAAATTGTTTTCAATATTCGATCAATTGAAATAACTATATAATTCAGTGTATACCATATAATAACTGCTTGCATAGCTTGTGAGATGACGAAGTGTGGTCTAAAAACTAATGCGTCATCAATACATTTTAATTGATTTATTGTATAAAAACCATTGAACTAATTACGATGAATATATAATCAACAAGAAAAGCTCTTGAAAAATGGCTTAGAATTCGTTTTTGAACACCTTCTCACATTACAGAGATTTTGAAATCTCACAAAAATGTTCTACTATAGTAAAAACATTTATTTGTTGTAATAACAATCAGTTAATAATTATTTTAAAAATAGTAAGAATCTCTAGTTTTATAGTTCTGGATCTTTTATTTGTTACTGTATCTCTTGACTTTGCCTTTTTCCTGTTATTCTAAGATAGTGCAATCAGTTATTATATGGTATTTACTCATTCTTGGGTAAAAAGCTAATGAAATAGTCTCCACATATAGAACTTTATTAGTATAAACAACGCGTTTCAAACATGTAGTGTTCTTCTTCAGGAATTAGCTAAAAAAAAAATAAAAATATACAATGTCATCAGAGAGTTATCTACATTATAAAGTAAATGGTATAAAATAAAATGTAGTAAATTGGTATAAAAGAAACCAAGCGCACTGGTTCAGAGACGGTTGGAGACCGTTGTTCTTCAAGAAACATAATTTATCTATGTTTCTTTTTGTACATTGAACTATATTTGTTCGTTTTGGATTGTATTTCCAACGAAAAATTATGTATATATATATATAACGAGATTTCACATATTATTATATACGTTATAACGTGAAATAACAATCAATCAGTTGGGTTTTTGACTCTGTCAAGACCGCTTGTTGTGGTTGAAAGATCATAGTCTTTTTTTTCCCGTTTCATATTGTGGTTTGATTATATATATATATTTGTTCAATATAGACAAAGAAACATAGAGAAATCAAAAGAACACACTTACAGTTAACACACTTACACTTACTGTAAGTGTGTTCTTTTGTTTCTCTATGTTTCTTTGTCGATATTGAACTATATTTGTCCGCTTTGGATCGTATTTCCAACGAAAAAGTATGTATATATATATACAAAACTAGTTTATCGGGACTTAGTCAGTTTCTGACATATATTGTTAAATACGATGAGCCTAAAATTTTGGGTATTTTTTTTTAAAATTTGTGATTAAAGAATATATGCTTTTTCTATTAAAATGATAAAATATTAAGGATGATTTTGAAATCCAAAATACATGAATAAATCCAAAATATATAAATTCTTGCTGCGTTGCGTATAATAAAGTCTCAGAACTGAATATTATAATCATAGAATGCATTTTATAATTTCATAAATTATCACATATGTAAAAGCGGCTGTCTAAATAATATTAAAAATAAAATGTTTATAATAGTGTAACTTATACGTTTCTTGATATTATTATTATTATTATTATTATTATCTGAGGGTGACTATAGCACTGTGTCATAAAAACTATTGTACTTCACCCCTTCTGTACTGAAGTACTCCAGCAGTTAGCTTCAACGCCTCCAAGAAGCTGATCACTTTTGCTGGGTCCAGCGGTAAAAGTTTTTCTATGGCTTTATTGAGTGTCTCGAAGCACCTGCCTCTGTGGAGCATGGTTACCTGACAGTCAGCCAGCAGGTGCAACGGTGTTTCTTCCTCTACCTTGCAGAATCTGCACAAACTATCATTGATAATGGCCATTCTGGCTCCTAACGTGTTTCTTGATAAATTCGATTTATAATCATTATAATTTACTATAATTATAGTTAGAGCCGTATGAAATATTAACGTTTTATATAATCAATGTAGTATTATTGAAAATTACTTATGAATTGTTCATCTAATTTTTCAGATAAAAATAAAAAAAAAAGCATGGAAGCATTTCTGTCAATTCTAATCTGCTTGGGGAATGTGTTTCCCAAGTTATTTTAAAATTGAACTGATAATTCGGCCTTAATGAAGGCATATGTTGACCAGTTAGGCTGCCTCTTTATCATCCGTAGCATTAATGATTTCTCCTTGAATCCTGTTCCCATCGCGATGCCCCACAGTTTCCGCTTAATTCCGCAAACTATTAAATCCTTTTCGACTGATTTTTTTGATTCTATTTAACGCAAATTATTAAACAGCTTTGCTTTATTTGATAAAGATGTCATTCTTGGTAATCTATAAACATTTTGTCATAAATTTTATTATCAGAAAACTTTATTTTACCATTTAAAATATTTTTATTTTAACTTTAATAGGAAATTGAAAAAAAACCTTTAAAAAAACAATGACTCGATTTCATTCATCCCGTCGATGGCCTGTTAATTAAAAAAAAATATAAAGAATCTATACTTTAGGATATTCTGAGGTAAAATAAAACCAACAAAAGTCTCCACACAAATGAAGTTTTATTCAACGCGTTTCGAACACTTTGTGTTCATCATCAGGAAGACACCAAGGATGTGGTACTGACGGGTTGGTCCAGTGAAAACAACCAACTTTAGGATATCTTTGAAATATTTTGTAAACATTACTATTGTATGTATGACATGAGATATTGAGGTTTTTAAATTAAACGTATTAAGAAATAATATTGTTTAAACTGATCCCCAAGCGGGTGATAACGTCAGCCGTTTACCGGCTTTTTGTTTTGTTAGGTGATTCTACAGATTCTACATTACAAGTCCTAAATTTTGCCTAATTCAAGTGCATTTGGAGTAGGGATCTATATAACGCGTACCTGACATCGTACATGTTCGAGACCGAAAGCTTAACATCCTCTTTGAGGGATGACGTGCTCAGATTTATTCACCTTCAGCATGAATAAATTGAGAACCAGATGGGGATCGAACCCCGGACTACGAGCCTCCCGAGGCGCTTACATTAACGACTGAGCTAACCTGGTCCCTTCTTTTTATCTAACTTTTGACCTAAAATCAATTTGACCTTCCTTAAATCTTCCCCAACTAAACCTCAATTAATATGTCAAAAATTTTTATCAAGTTTTATCAAGAATTTTGCGATTTTATAGACACAAGACATACTGATGCACAATTCATATATAGATACACATAAAAAGATTTCACATAAACACGTGAAATAACAATCAATGATCAAACCACAAAAAGAAATGGGAAAACAAAACTAAGATCACTCTGACTTTGGTGAAGACCGCTTGTTACTGTTGAAAGATCTTAGTCTTGTTTTCCCAATTCATATTGTGGTTTGATCATTGATAGATACACATGCACATGTAATTTTCATTAAGTAATAATACAACATAATGTAATATTGTCACTTTAATGTGTTGCTCGGATTTATTCTTCTATCTATATTTATACTGAATTATATAGATTATAACTCAAAATTCTCAAGAAATATAGTTTAATGTTTTGAAAATATTTGTTTTTGATGTCATTTATCCGTTGGGGGCCAGGCTAGCTCAGTGGTTACGTGCTCACCTCTGAACTGATAGGACCGGGGTTCAATCCTCACCTGGCCCTCGATTTATTCACGCGGGAGGTGAATAAATCTGAGCACGTCGTCCCTCGAAGAAGGACGTTAAACCGTTGGTCCCGAGCCTGTACGATGTCAGCTACTCGTTAAAGATCCCTACTCTAAATACATTTCAGTTAGGCAAAATTTAGGAGTCCCACTGTAGAATCAATCTTCATTGTGTGGTATCACAAAGGGCCAATGCTTGGCCTACGTGTGTTCCCTTGTGGAACTGCCACTGCAACCTAACCTAACCTAACCTATTTATCCGTTGTATTGGACCTGACTCGCTAGCAATGAAAATAAAAAAAAAACTGCCCATCCATCAAAATATTCTTTTTCGGGAACTGATCGAACTCCCAACCTTTCTCAAACCCATGCAGCTCCCAATAACTAATTAGCTCCCAATAGCTTCCTACTTGGGTTAGGCATGACCAAATGACGTCTAAGTTATAAAGCACCTTAGACAATGCAATGTTCAAAGACTATATGACTACAAATACTATATGACCAATCATTCATATAATCCAGTAAAATGCATTTTACTATCTGGAACGGATTATAATCGAAAACCAAGGCATGATTGTACATACTGCCTTAATCCAACCTTTTCTTCATAACTTGACCTGCTTTTCAACTTGTCCACTCTCAAGATAAAACTGTATAACAGCCTGTATTCCAGGGTTAAAGTAATGATTTCATCAAAATGATGTTTAATGATCAAACCACAATAAGAAAATGGGAAAACAAGACTAAGATCTTTCAACTTTAACAAGCGGTCTTCGTCAGAGTCCAAAAACCCAACTGAAACACTATATGCAGAGAACATCTGGTGAGGGGTTGAGAAGATTGGTAGGGAAGAGTGTTATTTTAAAAGGGTGAAAGCGCAGGAAAGGACTAATGTCCAGAAAGGGATGTTTGGGGAAACAAAGGAGTAGAGTAAGAAAGAGTAAAAAACTATCCGCTAGCTGTCAACCCTCTTTAAGAGGCTATTGCCCTCGTAACGAAAGTATCAAGTTTGAAGAGACCGTTACTAATGTTTATAATATTTGATTTATTAAATTTAATTAGAGAGTCAATAATAATTCTTAACTAGTTATTAGTTAGTTACAAGATGTTTAAACATCTTATTTGACTTACCTTAGTCTACATTATCTTAATTTATTTTATAAAATACTACATTATAAGAAGTTTAAGGTGCGTTAATAATACAGAACAGCATTTAGTCTGCATGTTTTAAGACAAAATAATTTCCGATATTTCCTTTTGGATTGCTTTGATTACTAGGGGTTTGGTTTTTATGGTCTGCCTGACCATAAGTGATAGTCGAGTATTTATAATGGTGATATTAGTATTTAACGATAAAAGAAAAAAACTAGGACAACATTATAGACATATCCTAAAATTAATCTTAATCTTTTTATTTTATATTTTTTGTACTCTTGTATCTTAGTGATAAACACACTCTTAACTCTTCATCTAATCCCTTCATACTTGATCTACTTTACATTTAATGGTATTTAACATAGAAGAACCTTGTTTACAGATATGAGTTGTAGACGATTGTAATATATGAACTTCCACATAATATCAAAACCGGCCATTTATGAGAAAGGCTCATAGGAAAGGCTTCCTTAATTAATTAATTAATTAATAATAAATAATAAAAATATTAATAATGTATATTATAAAGAAAACATTTTTGAAATAAAAATTTGATTTTTGGAGGATTTCAAGAATAACGTTTCCACACAAAAAAAAAAAAATGAAGAAAAAGTTTAATATGAAACTAACAACGCGTTTCGAACTCTTAGTGTTCTTCTTCAGGTTAAAATTTGCATTGTTGCGAGTCGATCTACGGGAATAACGACCATTCGATTGGCAACAGTGCAGATTTTAACCTGTAGAAGAAGAAGACTAAGTGTTCGAAACGCGTTGTTAATTCATATTAAAGATCTTCCTTTTTTTTTTTTGTTTGGTTACGTAATTCTTGAAATCCCCCCCCCATATGAATACCATACTATAAGAGATTGTTCAAGTTATTGAAAATTCTTGTTATTGAATGTTCTTGTTCTTGTTATTGAACTTGAAAATTCAAGTTATTGAATTTTTCGTTAAATTGAAAATTCAAGAGATTGAAAATACTTATTTCAACAAAATTTTTACTTTTGTACAATAAATTTAAAAATAGTTTAGAAATCTGCCTATATGTTGATTAAATTTTAAATTTATTTCATTAGTAGATGTATTTAAATAAAGAATATCTTTCAAATATTAAATGAATTAGATTTGGTATCATAGAAGCTTATAAATATTTTTATTTGATAGTGATAAGGAGTTTTAAAAATAAATTACAAATTATATTATTATTTAAATTTCAAATTGTCAGTAATATTGTCTTTTACAGCAAGCTTGTTGATGTATATGGGATTTTAAATTGGCATTTAATAATAAAAGGTTTTAAACTGTTTATTAATGTGGAGCAGATGTTGATGGGAAAAGAAAGACAATTGCATACGGAACTAATTCAACCAACTATAACGGTGAATAAAAAACCTTTTCCAAACCATTCTCCGTGGAATAAAAGTATTATGCTATTATCAGATGTTGATAAAAGTATTCTGGAATTGAAAAAAAAAAACATAGCTTGAAACATAAAATAACATTACTCCAAACAATGAAGCCAGTTTGACAAAAGGGAGAATATGCAGATTAACGACCTTATTTACACAGGTCAAACATTTTTTGATGCCCAAGGTTTTTAAGCTGATTTAAATTAATTTACGGGTGCTGATTCCGAAAATAATACTAATTTTTTCTCATAAGGTCAAGTTATTGAGATGTTTACTATTTTTAATACCTTTTTTTACTTTACTATAAGTAAAGTATGGTGATCGTGAAAAAATTCGATCTCGAGATTTTGACGGAATTACATGTTTTGAGGTTCCAGAAGTCGTTTTATGAAGTTTTTACGATGATGTCTGTGTGAGTGTGGGTGGGTGGGTGGGTGGGTGGGTGTGTTAGCATTGCTTGTTACCACGCTACGGTCCAGAATCTTTGATGGATCAAGTTGATATTTTACACAAAAATGGGCCCCATAAAGACGAAGATACCTATTGTTTGGGAAGAATTATGCATGATGGGAAAGTCACTTTTTTTTACCATAAAATTAGGTGTATTTCTAAATAAATTCCAGCGTCATAAATAGAATTGTAAGTTATTATTGTGATTAATGTTAAATGATTACGATATTATAAGCCTTAAAACTTTTAGTTACGTTTCAAATTTAACGTAATTTTAATGTCCTAGACGACATTGCTTAAACAAACCAAATGTGTTTTCTAATGTAGTGCAATCAGTTATTATGTGGTATTTACTCATTATAGGGTAAAAATCTAATGAAATGGTCTCCACATATAAAAATTTAATGATATAAACAACGCGTTTCGAACACGTAGTGTTCTTCCTCAGGCATTAACTAAGGGACATTCCTCAGAGGCACTCATCCTTAGTTAATGCCTGAGGAAGAACACTACGTGTTCGAAACGCGTTGTTTATATCATTAAATTTTTATATATGGAGACCATTTCATTAGATTTTTACCCTACAAATGTGTTTTGTTATATTCGCGGGGAATATACGTAGAAATCCAAATGAATCGTAAACGTATTTATATATGTATTGCAAATATTTTGTTGTAATTGATGAATATGTGTTTTAAAGTTAAATAAATATATTGTTTCCTCGATTTTCTTATCTTTATGGTAAAAAATAAAAGCTATACTCTTCCATGGCAGAAAAACTAGATGTGATAAAGAAAAAACTACAGTATTTCTGGAATCATCGCCCTTAAATTATGTTAAAACTGTTAAAATATGTTAAGCACGATGACAATTTTTTTTATTTACTTTACTATAAGTAAAGTATAGTGATCTATTCTCGAGATTTTGACGGAATTATAGGTCCCAAAAGTCGTCTTATGAAATTTTTTCGATGATGTCTGTGTGTGTGTGTGTGAGTGTGTTAGCATTGCTTGTTACCACGCTCCAGAATCTTTGATGGATCAAGTTGATATTTTACACAAAAATGGGCCTCCATAGGGTAGAAGATTCCTATTGTTTTCGGAAGAATTATGCATGACGGGAAAGTCACTTTTTTTTGCCAAAAATGTTATCAGATGTTGTTAAAAGAAATGTGGAATTATACAAACACGGGCTGAAACATATTGTAGTGACGCAATGAAAGCAGTTTGATAAAAGGTAAAATATATAGATTAACGAGCTGAATAATTCATGCAATAAATCTATCAGACCGAAACGGACAGGTTCTTTGATATTTACGTTCTTTGCTTAACCAACGAATAACTGTCTGCTCATAGCTAAAATATCCCAAAGTCTATTTCTGTCCACGCATCTCTTGACCTGATTTCAATAATCATACTAATTGCAACAAACTAAGATGACTTATTAGTTTGTTTATAAATTTCTTGAAACATCACAAGGAAATGATGTAGTTTTGCAATAATAGCCAGGCTAGCTCAGTGGTTACGTGCTCACCTCTGAACTGATAGGACCGGGGTTCAATCCTCACCTGGCCCTCGATTTATTCACGCGGGAGGTGAATAAATCTGAGCACGTCGTCCCTTGGAGAAGGACGTTAAACCGTCGGTCCCGAGCCTGTACGATATCAGGTACTCGTTAAAGATCCCTACTATAAATACATTTGAGTTAGGCAAAATTTAGAACTTCCACTGTAGAATCAATCTCCATTGTGTGGTATCACAAAAGGCCAATGCTCGGCCTACGTGTTCCCTTGTGGGACTACCACTGCAACCTAACCTAACCTAACACAAAAACGGTTAACATATTTTTTAAAGATTACTGAACTACTAACTACTAAATTATTTCCCTTTGTTAGCTATGTACTCAGTTATATTGTGGTATTTACTTAATAGTTGGAAAGTTGAAATTAATTTTTTTTGTGGAGAAGGTCTTCTTAAACGGTACACCAAGAAAGATAATTAACAGTGCACCCCAAGGAAAAGGAAGATTATTTTTTAAATATTTTAATAAATTTCAGTGAATTTCACAATTTTTTGCTATCCCAAGTATGTGGTTTCCATAACACAGAAAGTCTTCATCAGTTGTCATTTTAAACTATCGTGAGGACAGCATTGATAGTCATATGACAATTTTCTACATTTTATACCTTTAAACAAGATTATTCTATGTTAAATAGCATTAAATGTAAAAGTAGATCTAATATAAAAGGAAGAGATGAAGAGTTAGGAGTGTGTTTATCACTAGGATAGGGGGTCAGGCTAGCTCAGTGGTTACGTGCTCGCCTCTGATCTGACAGGACCGGGGTTCAATCCCCACCTGGCCCTCGATTTATTCATGCGGGAGGTGAATAAATCTGAGCACGTCGTCCCTCGGAGAAGGACGTTAAACTGTCGGTCCCGAGCCTGTACGATGTCAGGTACTCGTTAAAGATCCCTACTCTAAATACACTTGAGTTAGGCAAAATTTAGGACTCCCACTGTAGAATCAATCTTCATTGTGTGGTATCACAAAGGGCCATGCTCGGCCTAAGTGTGTTCCCTTGTGGAACTGCCACTGCAACCTAACCTAACCTAACCTTATCACTAGGATACAAGAGTACAAAATATAATGCCAACAAATCAAGAACTGTTGTTGAAAACCACAATTTTGTTAAAATGAAGTTTCTAAGGAGTAGATACTCGTTAATTTAGAACAGCTTTGAAAAGAATTCCTAGGATCATTTTTAAATAGAAATGACAATATTGTTCCCTTATCATAAATCTCAGACAGCAAATACCTTTAGTTTAATTAATATATCACGACCTGAAATTTACGAGTTAAGAAAAGATTTTAATATTACCTTCAAGTTTTTCCTTGGAAGTTTTAAATAAAATTTGATAAACGAGTTTAATAAATGGAATTAATATAAAAAGTTGAAACTAATTTTGTAAATAATTTTAACATTATATTATAACCTTAAAGAAAATTTGGTAAATTGTATAATATTAATATGTTTTTATGTTAAACTTCATTGTGATACAGCAAGCAAATACAAAAAAGCCACTATATTGAGTTGACTGTAGCGTGCTGGGATGTAATCTAGCAAGTGTTAACACTGACTGGCTCAAACAATGCCGCATGCAACTCTGACATCTAGGTACTTGTTTTAACTTTATAAATCATATTCAAAGAAACAGTTAATATTCATCATGATGATGTTGATTTATAAAATCAATGCTTTCAAATACAGTTCATGTTAAACATGAGGTAACAGCACAAAGCTGTTCGCATTTAAAGGGGGATTTAAATTTAAGATTACAAGGTAAACAAAACTTGATAAAAATTATCAAAAAACGTATCATTTACATAATTTTTAAAAAAAAATAACCTGATCTCAGCTAAATTTAAAACATACTGCATCTTGTATCAAATGCACCGATATTTACCCTTTAAAAATATATGTATTTTAGCGTAATGAAATAGAAATTTAATAACATAAAGAAAGCGTTTCGAACACGTAGTGTTCTTCTTCAGGCATTGACCAAGGATGAGTGTCAGTTGTAATACAGACACTCACTAGTAGTTAATGCCTGAAGAAGAACACTACGTGTTCGAAAAGAGTTGTTTATATTATTAAATTTCTGTATGTGGTGACTATTTCATTAACTTTTTTTTATCTTACAATCGGTAAATACCACATAATAATTGATTGATCTACTTTATAATTAAAAATATATGTATAAGGTTGAGGAATTTACTGCCAAATCATTAATTTTTCCAAATTTTACTAATTATGACAGGAAAAAAGAATGTAAATGCCTAGTTTTTGTGAAGAATACGGTTCAAGTGCTTCTGGGAAGGGCTTTAGTGATATTTACACTCCTTGGCTCATCATTAATTTGGGTTTTAGGTGTGGAATAAAATGTCAAACTGCTGGGATAAATTTACAACTAGAGATAGATACAAATTGATCATTCTAAGATTAAATATAAATCTATATAAATAAAACAAAGGTTTTGCCTGTACATTGTTTAGAACTGACTCATTTCAAGTTATCTTTACGTTTTATAAATTGGAGAAACCGAATCCACTCTTAGAAAAATTTATAAGGTTTTTGTCCAAAAGCTTTTCACAAGCAAACTTTGCCACTATGGTCATAGTAAGCTGAAACTTTGCCACTATGGTCATAGTAAGCTGAAACTTTGCCACTATGGTCATAGTAAGCTGAAACTTTGACAGTAGATTTGCGTATGTCTAACTTAAAAGCTACGATTTCAATGGATTGGAAATTCAACGTAGAAGTTGAAGTTATTGACTTGTAAGCATGTGTTTTGCTAGCCACACAGGTATTCAGGTATATATATAGCTAAAATAAAAATATACAGGTATTAAAGGTACCTGATACTGTAGCAAGTAGGTATTGTTAGTTGATTTTAATTTCGTTTGCATTTATCATAATCTGCTCGTTTTAAAAAAAATGAGTCCTACTTACCCGCGTACTAAATAAAAAGTGCGCCCATAATAAAATCAAATTTGAGATCAGCGTCTAAAGATCCAAAACGTAAAAGAAACTTCAGATCTAATGACAGTTATGGACTGCACTAATGTTGATATTCTCTACTATTCTATAATTTTTAATGATTTTTTGTAATACCATGCATCATCTCTAAATTTTTGTAAAATACCTGTTAAACAGAGGTACATGTGCTCGTATTTCATAAAACTTTAGTAAAACACTAATTGGAAAATGTAGAAAATATTTGAAACTGTTGACAGAGTTCAATTTGCTGAAGGAAACAGATGTTTCTTTGAAGCTCGAATATATATTATCGATATCTCATATGTTATGAGAAGTAACTTCTCAGTTAATTGACTGGAGAAGTTTTTTTTTTTGCAGATGGCTGGAGAAGATTGAAAACATGAGTCAAAGGCAATGATTTTAATAATGACGTCCATAGATGTTGCGTTTAGATCAAAACAACTAACATTCAAGGATTCTTTTGTTTTTTGAAAACGCTGAAAATACTCTATGATGAAGGCTTACTTTGTGATAAAAGCGCTGAATATTGCCTTTTTTTAAAAGAAGTAAAAACAAATGGTTGAAGAAGTTTTTTTTTTTGTTTGAATTTGTTGGTTGTTGTGATAGTTAACTGTGCTGCGTCAAACCAATTTATCTGAACATTCAGCACTGATTGTCCCCACTCCACAAGGCATAGTCCTTGTTCAATTTTCTTTTCCTTCTTAATTGGTTTTTATGGTTGGATGTACTGCAGACATGGATGGAGAAAGTACAAAATGAAACAACAAAACTATGGAAAAGAGCCTGCCTTTTCGGCGACTTCCAGAGATTTTTAGTCAAATATTTTATTATATCAATTCACCTATTTATTTCAGAATATTTTAGATTTTAAATTTAAAAGAATAATATTCTTAAACTAAACGATACTTATAGATTTATTTATACTCGTTGCTCCAATCCTCTAAATGGTTCACATCAAACTTATTTTCAAACTTTCATTTTTGCTTTATTCTCTCAAAGCCTCTCTCTTATACTATATTATTATACTATACATTATATTATATTATTATATATATATATTTTATATAATACGGTACTGTTTTCTTGACCACTAAATATTAACAAACACTTTTTCTACTTCTCGGAGTTTGGTCAGGGTAAATATATGGAATCATCTTTTCGCCAACGTTTCGTCTTTATTTTAAGCCATCATCAGGGCTATAAACTAACAAAGTTTTCTAAAGTAGAAATGACAAATGTCCATTGTTTATTGTTTTTTTTTGTTAGTTTATAGCCCTGAGGATGTCTTAAAATAAAGACGAAACGTTGGCGAAAAGGTGATTCCATATATTTACCCTGACCAAACTCCGAGAAGTAGAAAAAGTGTTTGTTTATATTATATATATATTATATTATTATTATACTATAATACTATATTATATACTAATATAGTACTACTAATAATACTAATACTAATTTCAACATCATCCTCTTACACTATAATATTTTATTATAATCCTAATACCTTTTTTAACTGTAAATAATTCAACTTTTGTAAAAAAAATCGTCAAAATTTATCACTAAAGTTTTTTATCTAATATCTATACAAAGAACTATTTGAATACGAGTTTCTTACACTTCAATTAAATATTTCAATATATGTACTATTAGCAATGACTACCACACAATTAATAAAATATAACGGAAAATAAATTTCAAAGTTAGAATTTTTTTTTATTTCTTTTTAGTGCTTTGAAAATTTTCTACTGATGTGCATTCCTGTTAATGAAAAAGTTTCGATCTTTTGTCATAACTCTAAATTTATGATGCAGGAGATGAAATATTAAAGGTTGGTTGCCTCTCGTATAGCGCAAAGCTTTCGACCTTGACCCGAATATTGTCAGATATACCATATTTGTTTCCTACTTTTTAATCAACTCGAGTAAGAAAAAATTTATAACGTCTGATTTAGAAACAACTCGATTGTATATAGCTTACAAATAGCTAAACATAAACTAGGTGTAAAGTAACAAATATGTAATACTTTTTGTTTACAGATCAGGAATGAAGGCGTAAATCTATAACAAGATCAAAGATTTTATTGCTTTATTTTTCTTAAGTTTACTTGATTGAAAACAAGCAAACAAAGAAACAATAATCTATATAAATAAAAGAAAGTTTTTGTCTTTACATTGCTTAGAACTGACTCATTTCAACTTATCTTTACGTTTTTATAAATATTAGAGAAACCGAATCCACCCTGAAAAAAAATTTCCTTCTTTTTGTTTGTCCGCAAAATTTTTTCTCAAGTTAACTCAGCCACTAAAAGGCATAAACAAGCTGAAACTTTGACATTGGATTTGTGTATGTCTAACTTAAAAGCTAAAATTTTTATGGATTATAAATTCAAAGTAGAAGCGATGTTATGAGCTCTTAAGCTGTGTTTTGATAGCCTACACAGGTGTAAAGGTACATTTAGGAGATTGTTACTGTAGCAAGTAGGTATTGTTAGTTAATTTTAATTTCGTTTACGTTTATCATAGTTTGCTCGCTTTAAAAAAGTGTACCTATCCGCGTACAAAATAAGAAGTATGCCTAGAATAAAATCAAATCTGAGCTCAGTATCTAAAACTACAGATCGTAAAAGAAACTCCAGATCTACTGACAGTTATAGACTGTACTAATATTTTCTACTATTCTATAATTTCTAATAATATTTTGGAATACCACGTATCATCTCTGAATTTTCGTAAAATACCAGTCAAAGCTGGCACGTCTGATATTAGGTAATAGTTTTTGTTCCTACATCAAGACTGAAGGCGAAAATTTATAAGTGTAAGAATTGAAAACAATCAAACAAGGTCCATGATTTTATTGCTTAGCTTTTATTATTGTTTGTTTGATTGGAAGCGATAAAAAAGAAAAAAAAACAAAACAATAATCCACTATAAATATAAACATTAATTATTTAGTTAATCGAAATGAGAGTAATTACCTTATCAAATACTTATAAGTAATGAATTTAATTATTAAACAGAGCTTCGTCATTGCAAAGGTATAGGCCCCGGCTGGGTTATATCAAAGTCAAAATGACTGCGTGCCTTTCAAGTGTTTTGAGGAGTACCGTGACTCTATTGAGAGCATTAATGTCGT
>JAPFBL010001142.1:0-69951 GCA_026182355.1 Hermatobates lingyangjiaoensis | reverse complement strand
TTTGAAAAATAGACAGTTCTATTTTTTATTCAAATCAAATATATTTTCATAACTTTATCAAATATTTTTTATAATGTATTTATATTTTTCATGTCTTTCAGTCAATTATTAACGTTCTTCACGTATATATATATATATATATATATATATACATATATACCCACTTAAAATTCGAAAAAACGATCCAAACTGGACGCAAATCAGTTCACAAACGAAGAAAAGCAACACACAGAGAAAGAGACACACTTACAAACTCAAATTTTCGGATGATCCGTCTTCAGGAGAAAAGAGAGAATGGGCGACCAAGCACACCGGAAACACAACGGCCAACTCTACCTTAAACTTTTAACCTAAACGGCAACTCTAAACTTAAACTTAAACGGCCAAGCTGGCCGTTGTGTTTCCGGCGTGCTTGGTCGCCATTCTCTCTTTTCTCCTGAAGACGGATCATCCGAAAATTTGAGTTTGTAAGTGTGTCTCTTTCTCTGTGTGTTGCTTTTCTTCGTTTTGTGATAATATATATTATATATATTTTATATATATAATATATATATATATATATATATATGAGTGTATTCGGCAGCAAGTCCTCTTTCAAGCATTATTATTGAATTCGATGGCAGATTCTGCATTCACGATTTCTTATTATAGCTTCTATTTTCCTTACAATTTTCTTTTGAGAAGGTGATAATTGCCAAAGCAAACTAGCATACGCATTCAGAAGGTGGAAACAACCACTTCATGGGGGATAACTTATTTAATTAAAACATACACTAGTTAAATAAGATAACAAACTTTCGGCCCCATGGGTCATCATCAGGTTCTTAAACTACTTGTATTAACTAAATATACATATTACTGACTACTTTGGCGTTTAAATGCCAACTGAAAACTGCTTTCTGTCGAAGTGAAAGTTGGTGGTGAGGGTGGAGTAGGCATTTAAACGCCAAAGTAGTCAGTAATATGTATATTTAGTTAATATAAGTAGTTCAAGAACCTGATGATGACCCATGGGGTCGAAAGCTTGTTATCTTAGTTTAATCTAGTGTAGTGTTTAATTAAATATAGTTATCCCCAGTGAAGTGGTTGTTTCCAGCCTTCTGAATGTCGTATGCTAGTTTGCTTTGGCAATTATCACCTTCTCAAAAGAAAATTGTAAGGAAAAATAGAAGCTATAAGTAAGAAAGTCGTGAATGCAGAATCTGCCATCAATTTCAATATATATATAGGTGTGTTCTGTAATCGGGGTTCGGTCAATTTTCCAGGATAAAAAATCAAACTCTCGTTGTATCGATTGTATCAAACGGTCGATATATTATTGAATCTGTTATATATTTATTTGGGTTTATATAAGAAGAAATATGGGTTTTTATGAGGATATAAGAAGAGTGTATGGAGAAGATGCCTATGAAAAAGGTTTTAAATAAAACCGAAACGTTGGCAACGAGAGTTTGCTTTTTTATCCTGGAAAATTGACCGAACCCCGATTAGAGAACACACCTATTAGTATAGGTTGCCAGAAAGTCTTCTTGGAGACATATTTTGTTGGAATGTATCGCAGCTTCGGCATTAACGACTTTCAAACTAAGCTGTTCCAGTCTCCTGAAAGTCTTACGAATATAAGGTGATAATTCCCAAATAAGTTGTTCAAAGGGCATTGAGACACTTTTTTGAAATACTTTAATAGATATCAACAATTCAAAAACAATTGAAAACTAACATCACAGGTAAAGAATATAACATAACTTACAAGACCATTATCTACAAACAAACTAGCTTTCGTTTATTCCATAGTCATCGTCAGATTGGGTCTTAAATTTAATAAGCATGGAAAAATAAGCATTTAATAAAATAATATTCTCTATAAAGATATGTACATGTACAACTGGAGCGAATACTACATATGTTAGAGAGAGAGAGAGACACACACAGTGTGTACATGTACGTATTAAGACAAATAAATGAAGTTTAACTTACTTTTGGAAGATGTACTCGAATGCTTAAGCAGATGACGGGGGGGGGGGGGGGGGAGAAAAGGCGCGCAATACAAAATCTAACTTATAGCATCTCTGTCCGAACATTTTTCGTCATACCCTGGTTTGATTTAGCCCTCCCCAGCCATATCGCATGAAAACAACAACAAAACAGACTGATGCCTTTTTTACGTGAAAGCTCTTTTGCTGCATCTCGGGAGCCACACGCTCTAGCCTAGGATAGAGGCAAAGTAAAACCTCCAAGATACGCCCGAGGTGGACCACGCGGAGGCGAGCTTCCTCGACCCTACGTCACAAAAAAAAAAATAAAAATCTTATAACAATTTAATAAAAGCAAAGCAAAAAAGTCCCACTAAACAAAAAAAATATTCTTCTTAATAAAATTTAAAAAGAAGCATATTTTTGATATTTTATTAACTTCTAACACTTAGTCACATACCACAAAACTGGAAAATAAACTCCCGTTATTTTAGGCTTCCATGTAAAGGAAAACAAAAGAAAAACAAAGAACATTAACGTTTCTCATGCTTAGATCTTAGAGAACCGAAGTACTCAACATGATATGGACATGAGCCAACATAAAGACCACTTGGGGGCAATACTGCAGTCCTCTTGCATCTTCCTATAGCATAGACGAATTTAAGAAACGCAGCCCTGTGCTTCTTTAAAGCGTTTCTGTATGTGGATTCCACGAACTCACCCGTATTAGATTCATATTCAAAACGCTCTCTGGCATATCTGGGGCATACCTCTAGAACTATCTTTCGACTTACCCGCAAAAATGTTCGCATATACAGTTATTCGTAACTCGAATGTTCGTAAGAATGGGGAGCGCATCTGTACCACATAATAACTGATTGCACTACGTTAGATAATATTTATAATTTATTTGTTTTCAGGATTATATCGAACACTGTTCAAAAGACAAAGATAAACTTGGACTGACACTTCAGACATATAAGGAATACCTGAACAGTCCTAAATCGGAGAATCTTAATGAATCATTACCTTGAGAGAAAAAAAACCTTCATTTTTAGATATAAAATAATTTACCATTTCTATACTTAGTCTTTGTTGTATTTATTTTGTAAATATAAATTTAAATATTACATGTTTCCTTTTAATCCTTTTTATTTAAAAAAAAAAACAATATTATCAGGTATGTCATTTGATGTGAATTTGTACTTTTGTACTGATTTGTAATTTGTACTGATGTCAATATTTGAAACTAGAGTCAAGTTTGCTAGAGTTACTATAACTGTTGTCAGGGTTGCCAGTTTAAAGTAAGGTTTGAATTCAGAGTAGAATAAAATATAAATCAGTTTTGCCAACATTATAAAAATGATGTTAGGGTGGGCAATTGAATGTATGACTGAAGGGAAAAAAATCAGGCCTGTCAACGTTTATACATGTATTGGCATTGTAATATAATGTAAGGTTGAATTCAGACTATATGAAAATAAAAACAGGTTTGCCAATGTTACTACAACTGTTTGACAGGGTTGTCAATTTAAAGTAAGTTTGAATTCAGAGTAGAATAAAATAAAATCAGTCTTGCCAACGTTATATAAATTATGGTAGGAACCAATGTAATGTATGGTTGAATTCAGACCTGAAGGGAAAAAAATCAGGCCTGCCAACGTTAATACATCTAGTGGTAGTGTAATATAATGTAAGGTTGAATTCAGACTACAAGAAAATAAAATCAGGATTGCCAATGCTACTACAAATGTTGGCAGGGTTGCCAACATGTCATCTTGTAACATCTATATTATATGAAAACAATTTCTATTTGTACAGCTCATCTTAATATTGAGATTCGGCAGTTAGTGTTATCTTAGGTAAGAATTGCATGAGAATACTTTCAAAATTTGCATTATTGTAAAAGATAAACTAAAAAACAACTATCAAGTTTACCCTGGATTAGCTTTGGGTCTGTATACTTTAATCTTGCTAAATTCTCCCAAAACAAAAATATAACTGTTTTATTGGCGTTACATTTCCTTAAATATAAAAATAATGAACACCAATAATGCATTTTTTAATATATTAACTATGAATAAAGAAATTCATTAAGTATTTATAATATTTGCTTATTTCTTAAATATGGGGTAATAATGGAGTGATTATGCGTCTCTACCAACGACCAACGAATATAACCGCGCACTATAGTGCACGTCGTAACTAGCAGTTCCAGACCAGAGGCCTTCTACTGCTTGCTTACTGTGCTACTATAACTTGGAATGTCAGTAATTCATGTCAGATATTAAGTTCGTCTGTATAGTAATGATGTCGTATTCGCGACTTTCCTTCATGTGGTCTTGTTAGTCATAGTTTTAATGCTTTTAGGCATGAGCTGGAAAGGTAGTCAGATAGTTACTGGATGAAGTAATTATTCAGTGAGGTTGAGGAAGGTTGGTGACAGGATTTAGACTTTGTACAAGGAAATTTGGATGAATGCGTCTCTAATAGCCTCTAGCACTCAACTCCGACATTCGGTCTTTGCGAGGTTATCTGTTAACCAACTGTATGCAGCGACAAACGAAAGAGGAGGAGGATTAGCTCAGCCCCAATCTAAGGTGTTATGCGATCAGTGACGAAGGATGGATGATACAGGGGTTTCTCTATTATGAACGAAACCTCAAGGGTATCAGGTGACCCCCTTTGAGTAAACATCCTTACTCAATACTCCGGTATGCGGTGCTCTGCTGGAGCGGACAAAATATCACCGATAGAGCTTCAGAGGGTTTTTCCCTGTATGACACTAAGGAGAAGGAAGTCCGGAGACTATCCTCCGGAAGCGCAGAGGGTCCAAAAAGCACTAGCTATTAGAATCCAACATCCCATAAGTTCACCTATGGACCCGAAAAACACTGTCCCGAAGAAGGAGTAAGGAAGTTACTTTTCCCGAAACATAGGGAGCCTGAATGGCCATTATCAATGATGGTTTGTGCAGATTCGGCAAAGAAGAGGAAGAAACACCCTTGCCACTTTAGTACCCGGAGTTTACAGATGTTAATATAGCTCTCAGGGGGTCGACAAATTAAAAAAAAAAATTGGAAACCCCTGCTTTAAAGCTTCGTCTACAGAAGAAGCTTTATTGAATGAGAAATAAAATTTATGTTACTAATTGCACCTAAGGACCCGAAGAAGGAGAAAGGAAGTTACTTTCTCCTGAAACATAGGAAGCCTGAATGGACATTATCAATGATGGTTTGTACAGATTCTGCAAAGAGGAAGAAACACCGTTGCACCTGCTGGCTGACTGTAAGGCAACTTTGCTGCACAGAGGTATGTGCTTCGGGACACTCAACAAAACCATAGAACAACTTTTACCGCTGGAACCAGCAAAAGTGCTGAGCTTCTTGGAGGCGTTGAAGCTAACGGCTAGGATACTTTAGTACAGAAGGGAGAAAGTACAATAGTTTTTTTTTAAGACGCAGTGCTATAGTTACCCTCAAATAACCGGGATACATGGGGAAGGCAAAAAGGGCCCACTTGGCTGGCCTGCTTGCCAGATCTTAGATCTACCCGCCTTACTACTACTATTACTACTACCCTTAAATAATAATAATAATAAATATTTCTTAAATATGAAAAGGTAAAAATTAAGTTGATAACTCTAAAATGCACACATACACACGCACCCACAACCCACAGACACACACACACATACAATCACATGTTGGATCTTCACAAGAGCCAAAAGAACTAGCGTACTCTCCTACCAGTAAAGACAGAATCAATAGTAAGAAACTCCTAATAAACGGCATGATGATGTGTTTTTACACACAGCTTCAAATTCAGACAGAACATCAATAGATTCAGGATACTGTAGATTGTGACTGTAAAGAAGGTCACTTAAAAACAATATAACATTTAGTTTGCCAATCAGTGTTGCCAATTTAGCTTTTTTCAATCTCATTTAAATTTAAAAAAAATTTCTATCTTTTTCAATTCTCGGCTCAATGCAACCGAAGGGGTGGTTACAAAAACGTACTTCAGGAATGTATATATAAGAAATAAAATTATTCTGAACCATAAATACAAGACAACAATGGTTCTAATGGGACACGGTAGAAATAGGTCATATTTGTACCGTTTCAAGCATGTTGATTCGCCCTACTGTCCCTGCAATGAAGGAGAGCAGACCTTTCAGCACATTGTATTTATTGTAGGGTAAAAATCTAATGAAATGGTCTCCACATATAAAATTTTAATAATATAAACAACGCGTTTCGAACACGTAGTGTTCTTCCTCAGGCATTAACTAAAATATACAATGACACCAGAGAGTTATCTATAGTACAAAGTAAATAAGTACAAAAATTAATAGAAAATAAAATAAGGCAGAAAGTACGAACCTAAGGTTGAGTGCCTCTGAATAAGACTGATTCAGTCGTAATTAAAAAAAAGTATTAATTTTTGTACTTATTTACTTTGTACTATAGATAACTCTCTGGTGTCATTGTATTTTTTTAGTTAATGCCTGAGGAAGAACACTACGTGTTCGAAACGCGTTGTTTATATCATTAAATTTTCATATGTGGAGACCATTTCATTAGATTTTTACCCTACAATGAGTAAATACCACATAATAACTGATTGCGCTACATTAGATCATTGTATTTAGCTGTCCAAACATAATCATAGACAAATACTAATAAAAAATATCATCCTTACAAGGAGGAACGTGACAGGAAAATAAAGAAAACCTAATCGCTAAGTACAACAAAGACTTCTTTAGTTTTATAAACAACCTACGAATTGATGAATTATAACTGACATATATGCAGTTCAATAACACTGAATGAGAAAACTTGTAATCAAATGGGAACAGGTTAACGAAAATAAACTCCCTCGTGGTAGGGTTACTACCCGTGAGGAAAACATAAAAAAAAAATCTTTTAGTTCTCAAAATTTTATTTACCCCTGGCGGGGGTTTTTTTTAGCCCATTTTGTGCTATTTTAACTAGTTTTTTTAGACCGTTACATACAATTATTGTAAAGATACTATCTAGTCTCTGTATATAAAGTACATGAGTTTGTTAGTTTGTTTGTTCACCCATTTTCCGTGATGATAGAGACCTGAAATTAAATATATATTATTTATTACCTAAATAATGTTAAATAAAAGAAAATTTTCACTTTTTTTTGAGGAGCCAGAGTAGCAAGTGTCTTGCGTGCAAACCGATGACAGTAGTGCAAATATATTATATAAAAAGATTTCACATAAACACGTGAAACAACAATCAATGATCAAACCACAATAAGAAACGGGAAAACAAGACTAAGATCTTTCAACCGTAACGAGCGGTCTTCGTCAGAGTGAAAAAACCCAAGTGAACACTAGATGCAGAAAACATCTGGTGAGGAGTTGAGAAGATTGGGAGGGAAGAGTGGTATTTTAAAAGGGTGAAAGCGCAGGAAAGGACTAATGTCCAGAAAGGGATGTTTGGGGAAACAAAGGAGTACAGTAAGAAAAAGTAAAAAAAAAACTATCCACTATCTTATTGTGGTTTGATCATTGATATATTATATATAAATGTAACAATTAAAAGGTTTTTTAATTTAAAATTTGCGTAATATAAACATTGGTAATAAAATAAAGGCATGGAGCAAGAGTAGCCCATAGGCATGCGTGCTCGCAGATTAGAAAATTATCACTATATTCCCAAAATTGGAGCCAGGGTAGCTTGATTACCCTCATGTTTATTCAATAATTCAATTTCAATAAACTCTGATTAAGTTTAAAGTTAAAAGAAAATATTCTGCCGTATACAAAATAAAATATATACAGGGTGTCCATAAAGTCCGTGTGCGTTTTAAAAAAAATATACCCTTATTTGTAGCTGGGATAGAAATGATCTGTAAAAAGGATTAGAAAGAAGTAAATCTATTTTTTTTTAAAGTTTTATTGAAATTTTATCTACTTAACCTCCATCATGTGGTACCCTCTTCCATACAGATAAATCACGAACTTCCTAACAGATGAATCAGAAGAGGTGAACCATTTCATTCATCTTCACGCCAGACTTGACTCCATTAGATTTTTCTTATGGGGGTATGTGAAAACAACTGTGTATGCATCTAAATCTTGTCCATTTGAAGATTTGAAAGCTAAAATAACTAATAAGATTTTACAGATTATTGTAAATCAGTTGGCGCATGTTTTCCGTAAACTGCAAAAGCGTATTACTCTCTATATTGCTAATGATGGAGGACTGTGGAAACTAAAAATTATTTTTAGAATAAAACCTTAAAAAATGTAGGTTTACTTCCTTCTAATCTTTTTTACAGATTATTTCTATCGTAAATACGAATAAATTTATAATTTTATTAAACTGCACATGGACTTTATGGACACCCTGTATATATCAGTATTTTAAGCACAACAAACATGTCAAAATAATTTATTATTACTTAACTTGTAAAAAGTTAATAAAATACATTGCTCTTGTAATTGAAGTTTATTCTTTAAGAGAGGTTTAAAATAAATTCAGCCATTCATTAAGGAGAATAGAAAGAAGAATATATTTTTTTCATATGGATTTAGAATTTAGTTTATTCGAAATAGCGTGGATTTTTCATCATTTGAATTGTAAATACTGTAAACAGATAAGGAATAAACCGACATTAAATTTTTTATAAATTTTCAATGCATATTATTCATATTTTTAAATATTTTTGCATTTAAATTCAATGGTTTCTCTACTGTCTGTTCGGGTTTTTGTTGAGCATTTAATCCTGCCTGTATGGTGCTGCTATCTGCTGAACTAAGAGCCGGTAACTTGAATTTAGTTTGGTATAAAACCTCCTCCATTCGTTAGAGTGATGTTTCGCGCGATACGGGGTTTTTGTTTACAATATACTACAACGTTTGCCCGCCAATTTAGTGCAACCTAAACGTTACAATTGAACCTCTTTGTTTTATAAACTATCAAATATTGAACATATTCCAATGGATTTCATTGTTTCCTTCAATTGGACAACATTTGTCTATTGATAAGTAAGTCATTTTTTATCCAAACATGATGCCTTTTCTTTCTAGGTTATGATCATTTTCATTTCAATTACAACTGTATGTTCATTTATCAACTATTATAATCCATACTAAGGTTTTTACATTTAACTTAAATAAACAATCAATTTATGAATTTTAACAATATATTAGCCTATAATAAAGTGTTTTATGTTTTCAATTTCGTCAAAGAAACATACATGCTGCCTTCAAAATTGTAAACATTAAATATTTATTAAGCTGTTTTGTAAAATGAAATACACTATTAGATTACTAGTTATATCATCTCAGATTCCAAAATATGTTCTGTTAATAGAGAATACCTTAAATTGGTATAAACTCACCAAAACATAAGTTTTATATCATCATCAGGTCTATTAAGTTATTTTTCGGTATCCTAATCCATTTTTTATGATATATAAACCAATATTTATTGTGATATTATTTAATAAAATAGTAATTACGTCTTGAAGTTAAATGAATTTTGAATGTAAGTTAATATAAATTGTTTTTATTTAATTATTAGTGCTTCAAGACTCGTTTAGTAATAAAAAACTAAATTTTAGTTTTTTCTCACTGCTTAATTTACTTATCTATTACGACGTTTTGATTTCTAAATTTATTATTGGAAAGTACAAATGTAAACTATACATAGTTTTAAATATGAAAATTTCAGACAAAAATGCGTCATTGTAGATTAGAAACAAACTGTTGACAATTGAATTGCTTTAATATTCAATATATTTGTTGGGAAACACCAACACTTAGACTCTTGAGCTTGTAAGTGTCTTTACTCTGTGTGTTACTGTTCTTTGATTTTGAACTCGTGATTATATATATATATATATATATAAAGATTTCACATAAACTCGTGAAATAACAATCAATGATCAAACTACAATATGAAAAGGGAAAACAAGACTAAGATTTTTTAACCGTAACAAGCGGTCTTCGTCAGAGACAAAAACCCAGTTGGGTTTTTGACTCTGACGAAGTCCGCTTGTTACGGTTGAAAGATCTTAGTCTTGTTTTCCCTTTCTAATACTAGATGTGCTGTCACGTTTCAAGTGAAAAATTTACTGACACGTTGTTGAGTTTCATTTTTAGTTATATGTGTTCCCCCGTCATGTTATATACCAATATGTGATCTACTCTGGTATGTTTTCATTCCCGTATGTTATTTGGAGTTACACTTTCAGTTATATGTGGTTCGCCGTCATGTTATATGCCAATATGTGACCTTCCTGGGTATGTTTTCATTCCAATATGTTATCTGGAGTAGCATTTTTCAGTCGTATTTGGTCTTCCGTTTTGTTATATGCCAATATGTGATCTTCTCTGGTATGATTTCATTCCAATATGTTATCTTGAGTTACACTTTCAGTATTATGTGGTTTGCCATCATGTTATATGCCAATGTGTGACCTCTGGTATGTTTTCATTCCAGTATGTTATAAGTTGTTACATTTTCAGCCATATGACGTCTACCATAATGTTATATGTGCCAATATGTGACCTTCCTGGGTATGTTTTCATTCCAATATGTTATCTGGAGTAGCATTTTTCAGTCTACCGTTTTGTTATATGCCAATATGTGATCTTCTCTGGTATGATTTCATTCCATTATGTTATCTGGAGTTACACTTTCAGCCTTATGTGGTCTGCCATCATTTTATATGCCAATATGTGACCTCTGGTATATTTTCATTCCAGTATGTTATAAGTTGTTACATTTTCAGTCATATGACTCTACCATCATGTTATATGCCAATATGCGACCTTCCTGGGTATGTTTTCATTCCAATATGTTATCTGAAGTATCATTTTTCAGTCTACCGTTTTGTTATATGCCAATATGTGATCTTCTCTGGTATGATTGCATTCCAATATGTTATCTGGAGTTACACTTTCAGCCTTATGTGGTCTGCCATCATGTTATATGCCAATATGTGACCTCTGGTATGTTTTCATTCCAGTATGTTATAAGCTGTTACACTTTCAGTCATATGACGTCTACCATCATGTTATATGCCAATATGTGACCTTCCTGGGTATGATTTCATTCCAATATGTTATCTGGAGTCACATTGTCAGTCATATTTGTTCTACCGTCACATTGCTACTCAATACAACTAATCTGATGCAATATATCAAGCTGTAAGATAATTATGCTTTGAGTATATAAATAAGAATTGAAATCATACTATAGTCTAGAATGGTGTTTGACATTGTTGGTTAAAGTTTATTGGCAATTCATATCAGTGGTTATTATTGAGATTTTGACCTTGTAGTTAATGACAGTCCATGTCATAGGCAAATGGGGCACACCGTTGTGAAATAACTTTCCTCCAGTTGTACGGCTTGTAGATATTGACTCTTCAAACAGAATAAACAGTCTAATTATAATATTATATAATTAGATTGCCATTACATTATAAGATTATTATAATAAGATTATCAAAAAATAAGACTGATTTTTATTATAACAACCGAATTATATGATTTGTTACTGAACAATCTAATTATATGACTGATTCTTATTATAAACAATCTAATTATATGACTGATTCTTATTATAAACAATCTAATTATATGACTTGTTACTAAACAATCTAATTATAAGACTGATTCTTATTATAAACAATCTAATTATATGACGTGTTACTAAATAATCTAATTATAAGACTGATTCTTATTATAAACAATCTAATTATATGACGTGTTACTAAATAATCTAATTATAAGACTGATTCTTATTATAAACAATCTAATTATATGACTGATTCTTAAACAGTCTAATTACAATAGAATAGAAATTCTATTGTAATTTATATTGTAATTCTATTGTAATGTAGGAGGGAGGGTGAGAGAGTGAGGTAGGAGGAATGGAGGGAGATGAGTGAGGTAGGAGGGAGGGAGAGAGATAGAGTGAGGTAGGAGGGAGGAAGAGAGAGTGAGGTAGGAGGGAGATAGAGTGAGGAAGTGGGAGGGAGATAGAGTGAGGTAGGAGGGAGGAGAAGAGAGTGAGGTAGGAGGGAGATAGAGTGAGGTAGGAGGGAGGAAGAGAGAGTGAGGTAGGAGGAAGAGAGAGTGAGGTAGGAGGGAGATAGAGTGAGGTAGGAGGGAGGGAGATAGAGTGAGGTAGGAGGAAGGGAGGGAAATGGAGTGAGGTAGGAGGGAGGGAGGGAGATAGAGTGAGGTAGGAGGGAGGAAGAGAGAGTGAGGTAGGAGGGAGATAGAGTGAGGTAGGAGGGAGGAAGAGAGAGTGAGGTAGGAGGGAGGGAGAGAGAGTGAGGTAGGAGGGAGGAGGGAGATAGATTGTGGTAGGAGGGAGGGAGATAGAGTGAGGTAGGAGGGAGGGAGATAGAGTGGGGTAGGAGGGAGGGAGATAGAGTGAGGTAGGAGGAAGGGAGGGAGATGGAGTGAGGTAGGAGGGAGGGAGGGAGATAGAGTGAGGTAGGAGGGAGGAAGAGAGAGTGAGGTAGGAGGGAGATAGAGTGAGGTAGGAGGGAGGGAGATAGAGTGAGGTAGGAGGGAGGAGGGAGATAGAGTGAGGAAGTGGGAGGGAGATAGAGTGAGGTAGGAGGGAGGAAGAGAGAGTGAGGTAGGAGGGAGGAAGAGAGAGTGAGGTAGGAGGGAGGGAGATAGAGTGAGGTAGGAGGGAGGAAGAGAGAGTGAGGTAGGAGGGAGGGAGAGAGAGTGAGGTAGGAGGGAGATAGTGTGAGGTAGGGGGGAGGGAGATAGAGTGAGGTAGGAGGTAGGAGGGAGATAGAGTGAGGTAGGAGGGAGGGAGATAGAGTGAGGTAGGAGGGAGGAGGGAGATAGAGTGAGGTAGGAGGGAGGGAGGGAGAGTGAGGTTGGAGGGAGGGAGATAGAGTGAGGTAGGAGGGAGGAAGAGAAAGTGAGGTAGGAGGGAGGGAGATAGAATGAGGTAGGAGGAAGGGAGGGAGATGGAGTGAGGTAGGAGGGAGGGAGGGAGATAGAGTGAGTTAGGAGGGAGGAGGGAGATAGAGTGAGGTAGGAGGGAGGGAGAGAGTGAGGTAGGAGGGAGGGAGATAGAGTGAGGTAGGAGGGAGGGAGAGAGAGTGAGGTAGGAGGGAGGGAGATAGAGTGAGGTAGGAGGGAGGGTGAGAGAGTGAGGTAGGAGGGAGGGAGGTAGTAGGGAGTGAGGTAGGAGGGAGGGAGGTAGAGTGAGGGAGGAGGAGGGAGATAGAGCTAGGTAGGAGGGAGGGAGATAGAGCGAGGTAGGAGGGAGGGAGAGAGAGAGAGTGAGCAAGGTAGAATGACCTTGAATATAAGAGTGATAGAGAACAGACAGAGTGAGTGGTCAAATTGATAGGCACAAGCGATATTTTGGGGTAGAGTTTTATGGATACATGACAAAGAGTGATTGAGAGAGAGATAATGCACAGACACCCAGGCTCTTTATAGATACCGACTAAACATGACCCAAGGTCAAAGGCATACAATGACAAAACACAACTCTATTCAATGCAGGCAATATTTTGAATTTGTTGTTTGGAAAAGCCCCCTTCGTTTTCAATCTTGTGTCACATTATCGCCCTAACTAGTGAATGCTATTAGCATGGCATTGCCATGGCCAGTACATGCCTCATCCATGCAGACAGACACTCATCCATCTTAGTCGACTTAAATCCTCCATTCTGCCATACTTATCACCAGCATTCCTCCAGTCTATAACCTACACCAGCATTCCTCCAGTCTATAACCTACACCAGCATTCCCCCAGTCTATAACCTACACCAGCATTCCTCCAGTCTATAACCTACACCAGCATTCCTCCAGTCTATAACCTACACCAGCATTCCTCCAGTCTATAACCTACACCAGCATTCCTCCAGTCTATAACCTACACCAGCATTCCTCCAGTCTATAACCTACACCAGCATTCCTCCAGTCTATAACCTACACCAGCATTCCTCCAGTCTATAACCTACACCAGCATTCCTCCAGTCTATAACCTACACCAGCATTCCTCCAGTCTATAACCTACACCAGCATTCGCCAATCTTTACAACGTCATCCACCAAAAAAATAATAATTTCTTATTTGAACAATTAACATGGATTCCAATAAAAAAGAAAACCTTTCAACAAATCCAATTTTCAGGTTGTCAGAATATTTTCTTCATAGTTATCGCTTTTCCTTTCCCTTCCTATTTCAATGTTCTTTCTGATGCTGCCTGACGATGACTGTGGATGCTCTGATAACTCTGATTCACTCATCAGCTCACTATTAACTGCATTATTACTCTTATATATATATATATATATATATATATATATTATTTTCATTGAATCCAATGGATGAACGAAAGAAGAAGGTATTCAGAAACCTTGAAAAACTGGTGAAGAAATTGACATCAGTAAAATTCGGTCAGTTATTCAACGAAATATGCTTGAATGAAGGACTGCTCCCAAATTTTACAAATATATATATATATATATATATATAAAACTATATATAAAACCACCTGTCGTGGTTTGCTGCCGTTGTGTTTCCGGCGTGCTTGGTCGCCCATTCTATTTTCTCCTGAAGACGGATCATCCAAAAATTTAAGTTTTGTAAGTGTGTCTCTTTCTCTGTGTGTTGCATTTCTTCGTTTTTGAGCTGATTTTCGTCCAGTTTGGATCGTTATTTCGAATTTTGAGTGAAATATATATATATATATATATATATATATATATATATAAATAACAGATTCAATAATATATCGACCCTTTGATAGAATAGGTGTGTTCTCTAATCGGGGTTCGGTCAATTTTCGAGGATAAAAAATCAAACTCTCGTTGCCAACGTTTCGGTTTTATTTAAAACCTTTTTCATAGGCAGAAGTAAGAATTTTTTAACTAAGAAAATGAAATTTACATTATTTAATGGAACAACAATGTTAACCGGACAAAACCTTCGACTAGACTGAAGTCTAGTCGATATCGATATATATATATATATTACTCAAAATATATATATACACGTTATAGTCAAATTACTGGAAAATAATTGGAGCAAATTTTTTTTCATTTATAGAATATAGACGACTGAATAAGGGATGTTTTACAAAGGAAAGTTAACTTTTGACAATTCCTAGCATAATTTGATTGGATTTATCTGGAGGCTACTGCCGGCCGGTCATCTTCTGAGAGCAATTACAGAGATGATTTCTGTAGGAGGTAGTCACCTTGAAATTATCTTGACCTTGCTGAAAACAGCTCCAGGGAGGATGTTTAGTATGTCTTTATAGATCACCTGACTAGTGTGCGGCCTTGTGGCGAGAAACGTAAAATCACTCGAAAGTGTCCTAGGCTGCTCCGCAAAAAAACAAACCCTGTCCTAATCACAAACATCTCTCTTATTAGTAAATAACATTGATTGACCTTACCTATTCATATATGTATTATGATTGCGAAAATTTAAAAAAAAAAACAATATCATATTTGACCTTATGAGAGTCGAGCCTTTTGTCCTCAAGTCCACATACATTACTCTTGAATCATTATTATGATTGACCTTATCAGTAAGGTTTGAATACACATGAATGTGATTAAACAAATTTATAATTTTTGACCTCATGTGAGCCTTCCCTTCTCCAGTTCCAGATTTATCATTCTTGAGTCATGATTGACCTTATCAGTGAGGTTTACTTTCTATAGCTATCAATATAGACATTAATTAATGTGTCTAAACAAATTTAACAAATTTATCATTTTTGACCTCATGTGTGCCTTCCGAGTTCCAGATTTATATTCTTGAGTCATGATTGACCTTATCAGTGAGGTTTACTTTCTATAGCTATCAATATAGACATTAATTAATGTGTCTAAACAAATTAAACAAATTTATCATTTTTGACCTCATGTGTGCCTTCCGAGGTCCAGATTTATTATTCTTGAGTTATGATTGACCTTATCAGTGAGGTTTACTTTCTATAGCTATCAATATTGACATTAATTAATGTGTCTAAACAAATTAAACAAATTTATCATTTTTGACCTCATGTGAACCTTCCGTTCACAAGTTCCAGATTTATCATTCTTGAGTCATGATTGACCTTATCAGTGAGGTTTACTTTCTATAGCTATCAATATTGACATTAGTTAATGTGTCTAAACAAATTAAACAAATTTATC
The DNA here is from genome assembly GCA_026182355.1 of Hermatobates lingyangjiaoensis. Taxonomy (NCBI): domain Eukaryota; kingdom Metazoa; phylum Arthropoda; class Insecta; order Hemiptera; family Hermatobatidae; genus Hermatobates; species Hermatobates lingyangjiaoensis. The sequence continues at coordinate 53,788 of JAPFBL010001142.1, read as the reverse complement.
ATTTTTGACCTCATGTGAGCCTTCCCTTCTCCAGTTCCAGATTTATCATTCTTGAGTCATGATTGACCTTATCAGTGAGGTTTACTTTCTATAGCTATCAATATAGACATTAATTAATGTGTCTAAACAAATTTATCATTTTTGACCTCATGTGAGCCTTCCGTTCACAAGTTTCAGATTTATCATTCTTGAGTCATGATTGACCTTATCAGTGAGGTTTACTTTCTATAGCTATCAATATAGACATTAATTAATGTGTCTAAACAAATTAAACAAATTTATCATTTTTGACCTCATGTGAACCTTCCGTTCACAAGTTTCAGATTTATCATTCTTGAGTCATGATTGACCTTATCAGTGAGGTTTACTTTCTATAGCTATCAATATAGACATTAATTAATGTGTCTAAACAAATTAAACAAATTTATCATTTTTGACCTCATGTGAACCTTCCGTTCACAAGTTCCAGATTAATCATTCTTGAGTCATGATTGACCTTATCAGTGAGGTTTACTTTCTATAGCTATCAATATTGACATTAGTTAATGTGTCTAAACAAATTAAACAAATTTATCATTTTTGACCTCATGTGAGCCTTCCCTTCTCCAGTTCCAGATTTATCATTCTTGAGTCATGATTGACCTTATCAGTGAGGTTTACTTTCTATAGCTATCAATATAGACATTAATTAATGTGTCTAAACAAATTTATCATTTTTGACCTCATGTGAGCCTTCCGTTCACAAGTTCCAGATTTATTATTCTTGAGTCATGATTGACCTTATCAGTGAGGTTTACTTTCTATAGCTATCAATATTGACATTAGTTAATGTGTCTAAACAAATTAAACAAATTTATCATTTTTGACCTCATGTGAGCCTTCCCTTCTCCAGTTCCAGATTTATCATTCTTGAGTCATGATTGACCTTATCATTGAGGTTTACTTTCTGTAGCTATCAATATAGACATTAATTAATGTGTCTAAACAAATTAAACAAATTTATCATTTTTGACCTCATGTGAGCCTTCCCTTCTCCAGTTCCAGATTTATCATTCTTGAGTCATGATTGACCTTATCAGTGAGGTTTACTTTCTATAGCTATCAATATAGACATTAATTAATGTGTCTAAACAAATTTATCATTTTTGACCTCATGTGAGCCTTCCGTTCACAAGTTCCAGATTTATTATTCTTGAGTCATGATTGACCTTATCAGTGAGGTTTACTTTCTATAGCTATCAATATGGACATTAAATAATGTGTCTAAACAAATTAAACAAATTTATCATTTTTGACCTCATGTGAACCTTCCGAGTTCCAGATTTATTATTCTTGAGTCATGATTGACCTTATCAGTGAGGTTTACTTTCTATAGCTATCAATATAGACATTAAATAATGTGTCTAAACAAATTAAACAAATTTATCATTTTTGACCTCATGTGAACCTTCCGAGTTCCAGATTTATTATTCTTGAGTCATGATTGACCTTATCAGTAAGATTTGAATTCTGACACTATCAATACACATGATAGTACGTCTGGTTTAGAGCTGCACCAGAGCTACAAAGTACTAATTCTTATTATTAGCCACCTGTCAGCTGTTTTTTAATAATAAAAAGATGAGATTGAGTCCGAGTCAGCCATAACAGGTCCGACTCCACGGCCCTGGTCTTATATATAGGTGACCATGCCTGTGGCTCAAGGTACTCTGTACATGCCTTTGGCATCTCATGGCTGATCTATGGTGTTTCATGGATGTCCATGTCTTTTTGATTGTACACTGACTCATGAACCGGTTATTTGTGGTTTTGTATGTATTTCATGTATATCCCTTAGTGTTTTCATGGTGACTACATCATTGTAGCATTCATAAAACACTTACTTGTGGTATCCCTTTTGTGATCCATAATGTTTCATGGATGTCCATGCCTATGTGATTATAATATTGTTTCACTTTTGGACTACTTATGTGTTCATGATACTTTATGCGTCCCTTTGGAATTTCATAGATATGTATTATGATGTTTCATGGATGTCCATGCCCATGTGACTGTAGCAGTGTAGAACTCATGGATCACTTATCTGTGGTTGTTGTGCATATCATAATTGCTTCATGAATGTCCCTCATAAATTGTAACATGGTAGCACTCATGTACCACTTACTTGTGGTATTAGTGGATTTCATGGATGCCTCCATAGTGTTTTATGTGTGTCCATGGCTTTGTGATTTTGAATATTGTGACACTCATGAAGCGCTTACTTGTGCAGGATACTTTGTTCAAGCCAATGGTGTTTCATGAGTGTCCATGCCTTTGTAATTTTGAATATTGTGACACTCATGAAGCGCTTACTTGTGCAGGATACTTTGTGCTTGCCAATGGTGTTTCATGAGTGTCCATGCCTTTGTGATTTTGAATATTGTGACACTCATGAAGCGCTTACTTGTGCAGGATACTTTGTGCATGCCAATTGTGTTTCATGAGTGTCCATGCCTTTGTGATTTTGAATATTGTGACACTCATGAAGCGCTTCCTTGTGCAGGATACTTTGTGCTTGCCAATGGTGTTTCATGATTGTCCATGCCTTTGTGATTTTGAATATTGTGACACTCATGAAGCGCTTACTTGTGCAGGATACTTTGTGCTTGCCAATGGTGTTTCATCATTGTCCATGCCTTTGTGATTTTGAATATTGTGACACTCATGAAGCGCTTACTTGTGCAGGATACTTTGTTCAAGCCAATGGTGTTTCATGAGTGTCCATGCCTTTGTAATTTTGAATATTGTGACACTCATGAAGCGCTTACTTGTGCAGGATACTTTGTGCTTGCCAATGGTGTTTCATGAGTGTCCATGCCTTTGTGATTTTGAATATTGTGACACTCATGAAGCGCTTACTTGTGCAGGATACTTTGTGCGTGCCTGGGATTCTTTTCTTCCAAAATGGACATGGGCCAAATAAGACGTCTTCTGAAGCCTCCTTTACCTCAAGGCAATGCTGAATCACGCCTTCAAACAATAATGGAAAGAACAGTTCGCTTTGGTGAAAGTGATTCAGCTTTAGTTGTTGGTCCTCCGGGAAATGGGAAAACAGCTCTTGTTCAAAAATGCCTTTCTCGGTTGCCCCCCGAATACACTTTAGTTCAGCTCAACGGCATTGTCCACACAACAGACTCCTTGGCTCTTCGCCAAATCGTCACTTCTTTAAAGATCCATGGACACGATGATATCCTGAAAAGCGGCACCTTTGCTGACAATCTTCTCTTCCTTTTAACCACTCTTCGTTCAGGATCAAGGAAATCCTCCCTTCCGCTTCTCTTCATCCTCGATAATTTCCACCTTTTCTGCGAACACCGCAACCAAACCTTACTTTATAACCTTTTCGATGTTGCTCAATCAGCACAAGTACCATTATGTGTTATCGGTATAACACCAAGAATCGATATAACAGAAATGTTTGAAAAAAGAGTCAAATCGAGATTTTCCCATACAATTATTGAAGTAACTCCAGAAATGAATGTTGATTATTGGTTGAAATGGATCGATGAATTGCTTAGAATCGATACTGATGGTATGTCAAATTGGAATAAATCTTTGAAAAAAGCTTTGAATGATCGACAAGTAGTTGATGCTTTGCGTCGACAAATCGATTTATCGCTTAATCGATATGCTCTTCAAACAAAACTCTTTAATCTTGTGGTGAATCAAAGTAAAAACAATCGAGTTCTCCAAGCTGCCGATTTTTTAATAATTTTCAATCCCCTTGATCAAACCACAGTACTTCTAAAAGATCTTTCAGTTCTTGAAATATGCCTTGTTATATCAGTAGCTCATGTAATAGAAATCTATGATTGTGAAGCAGTCAATTTTCGCATGGTGTATAAAAGGTATCGCCAGTTTGCTGAGAAGAATACTGTTCATGTAACAACTGAAGCGGTTGTTTTTAAAGCTTTTGAAAGGTTGTGCGATCTTGAGATTATAATCCCTGTGAGGGGAGGTCGTGCTGAAATGAAGGAGTTTGTTTTGCACAGGTTTACCATGACTCCTGAGCAAGTAAGGAAAGGGATTAGCGAGTATGAGCACTTGCCAACTGATGTGCAGCAGTGGAGTGTGTCGGCGGTGACTAACGTGTAACTGTGAAGTGGGTGGGGGGGGGGGGGTAGGGGACATTTCACTGACGTGCAGCATGGATGCCTTCTAAAGAAACATCCTAAGAGAGAACAAGTGAGAAAAGATTGCGAAGTGAAAAACGTGTATTTGTGAAGTGGAGAGGTAGGAAGAACTTAACACTGACGTGCAGAAATGAATGTCTTCTACAGAATCATCCTAAGACGGAACAAGAGGAAAAAAAATTGCGAAGTGACTAACGTGTATTTGTGAAGTGGAGAGGTAAGAAGAACTTTTCAGTGACGTGCAGCAATGAATGTCTTCTACAGAATCATCCTAAGACGGAAGAAGAGAGAAAATGATTGCCAAGTAACTAACGTGTATATGTGACGTGGAGAGGTAGGAAGAACTTTTCAGTGAAGTGCAGCAATGAATGTCTTCTACAGAATCATTATAAGACGGAAGAAAAGATAAAATGATTGGGAAGTAACTAACGTGTATCTGTGAAGTGGAGAGGGAGCAGAACTTTTCACTGACGTGCAACAATGAATGTCTTCTAAAGAATCATCCTAAGCCGGAAGAAGACAGAAAAGGGATTAGGGAGTATGGGCACTTGCCAACTGATGTGCTTTAGTGAAGCGTGTCTGCGGCGACTAACGTGTAACTGTGACGTGGAGAGGGAGGAAGAACTTTTTACTGACGTATATCAATGAATGTCTTCTAAAGAATCATCCTAAGATGGAAAAAGACAGAAAAGGGATTAGGGAGTATGGGCACTTGCCAACTGATGTGCTTTAGTGAAGCGTGTCTGCGGTGACTAACGTGTAACTGTGACGTGGAGAGGGAGGAAGAACTTTTTACTGACGTATATCAATGAATGTCTTCTAAAGAATCATCCTAAGATGGAAAAAGACAGAAAAGGGATTAGGGAGTATGGGCACTTGCCAACTGATGTGCTTTAGTGAAGCGTGTCTGCGGCGACTAACGTGTAACTGGGACGTGGAGAGGGAGGAAGAACTTTTTACTGACGTGTGGTGAAATCTTATTTTATATATGTATATAAAAATGAAATTGAGAAATCCAACAACACTACTAACTCAATGACGAAAAGTGTAAATCATAAACATAGGCATTCCAGACTCACTACGATATTTCGACATGGGCCGTCATCAGGTAAAAGTACAACTCCGGAGTCAGCTGCTACTGTTTATGTTTTCTCTTTTCCTTATTGATTTGTATATATATAATATATATGATCAAACCACAATAAGAAATGGGAAAACAAGACTAAGATCTTTCAACCGTAACAAGCGGTCTTCGTCATAGCCAAAAACCTAACCGAGGCCAGAGCCGGGTTCCCGACTCTGACGAAGACCGCCTGTCACGGCTGAAAGATCCCAACCTTGCCTTCCCATTTTTTTACTGTGGTTTGATCATATATATATATATATATATATATATAAAGTTTTCACATAAACACGTGAAATAACAATCAATGATCAAACCACAATAAGAAATGGGAAAACAAGACCAAGATCCCCCCACCTCAACAAGCGGTCCTCGTCAGAGTCAAAAACCCAACTCCAACCTCAGTTGGGCTCCCGACTCTGACGAAGACCGCCCGTCACGGTTAAAAGATCCCAGTCCTGCCATCCCAGATCTTTCAACCGTGACGGGCGGTCTTCGTCAGAGTCGGGAGCCCAACTGAAGTTGGAGTTGGGTTTTTGACTCTGACGAGGACCGCTTGTTTCGGTTGAAAGATCTTAGTCATGTTTTCCCATTTTCGTATTGTGGTTTGATCATTGATTGTTATTTCATGTGTTTATGTGAAATCGTTTATATATATATATAAAAGTACAGGACTCGGAGGTTACGACAATAACAAATCCTCTTTGACGTCACACGCTCCTTCAATGACGTCACTCTTAAGGTAGTACCTGTTACTTGTCAATGAACCTAGTCCTATAGCTTATAAGTTGATCTGTAATGACTTGTATATTTTGAAATTGAGTTATATATATGTATTTGTAAATGTTTGTAGATCTACTCGAAAAGATAAATATTGTTGATGATAAAACTATTTTTATTTTCTCTAAATAACACTCATATATTAACTTCGTCTGCACTATCTAACACGTGTTCTGTAGTAGATTTGTGTCGATTTGTCAATCATCAGTACTGTTTATTTATCATAAGCAGTATTGATTCATTCCCTGATGATGGCTGGTGATCAGATAAGGCCTGTTGCGAATAGAAATGGGTTATAATATTCTAAACCAAGTACTATTTAGGTATATGCAAAACTAATTTTATATATATATATTGGTTGAAATTTGCAGCAGCTTCTGCACTCACTAACTTTGCGCTGGTGGCCTCGATCCTTCGGGCGATTCTTCTTTCCTCTGGCTGGAGTTGCCATAACATCTGTCCTAGAGACATCGTTGATATTTTCCGAGCTTTCGACCATAGAAACGTTGGTCATCATCAGGTAGAGCATGCCTTGTAGTCAAGAGCTTAAATAGCTATCTGAGTGGATCTTGCTCCTGATTGGTCTAAAGTAAAATACAGATGTTATGGCAACTGCAGCCAGAGGAAAGAAGAATCGCCCGAAGGATCGAGGCCACCAGCGCAAAGCTAGTGAGTACAGAAGCTGCTGCAAATTTCAACCACATTTGTTTAAGAGAAGACCTGCTGCCAACGTATTCTCATATATATATATATATATATATATATATATATATATATAATAATATATATATATATATATATAATAAACTGTATATGTCCATTTCGAATCGTATTTCATCAAAAAAGTATATATAATATATATATATATATATATATATATATATACAGTAATATATATATACAGTTCAATGTACATAAAAAAACATAGAGAAATTAAAAACACACACTTACAGTTTCTACTTTTCGGTTGAACCGTCTTCAGGAGAGATAAGAGAGGGAAACCAAGCGCACTGGTATTCCAACCGTCTATGTACCAGTGCGCTTGGTTTCCCTCTCTTATCTCTCCTGAAGACGGTTCAACCGAAAATTAGAGACTGTAAGTGTGTTCTTTTGATTTCTCTATGTTTATTTATATACATTAAACTGTATTTGTCCATTTCGGATCGTATTTTCATCGAAAAAGTATATATATATATCAATGTTCAAACCACAATATGAAATGGGAAAAAAAGACTAAGATCTTTAACAGTAACTAGCTGTCTTCGTCAGAGTCAAAAACCCAACTCAGTTTCAAACTTAGAAATGGACATATACAGTTCAATGTACATAAAAAAACATAGAGAAATTAAAAAAATACACTTACAGTTTCTACTTTTCAGTTGAACCGTCTTCAGGAGAGATAAGAGAGGGAAACGAAGCGCACTGCTACATAGGCGGTTTTTAATTTTTAATTTTAATAGAGAAATTAAAAACACACACTTACAGTCTCTAATTTTTGGTTGAACCGTCTTCAGGAGAGATAAGAGAGGGAAACAAAGCGCACTGGTACAGAGACGGTTGGAGACCCTCTGCACTGGTTGGAGACGGTCTCCAACCGTCTCTGTACCAGTGTATTGTAAAAATTTACAATAAAAATTAAGATCAAATATATAAACATTGGTTGTTATTGTTTATATCTCTCCAAATAACAAGCGTGACTATAATTATTAATTATATAATATAATGGATTATATAATTAATTAATTCTACTTCACGCTTCATAAACAATTAGATGACATGACTGATATATTTAATTGCATTTAATAACTTAATTAATATATTTTGATGACCATGACAAACAATACACTAGATGTTAAAAATGAATAATTTTACAAACAATCTTGAAGCTTGGGCCATATAAGAATCTGTTTCCATGCTTTAATAACAAGAAACAACAATTAATATTATCCCTGTCAATCATGTTCAATAATATAATTTCTGAGTGACACAGCATATAGGAGTTATCCGTTGTTGGAAGGATTGGTTAGTACATGAAGCGAGCGCTAGACAGCAGCAGTAACACCAAGCAAACCTTTTGAATGAATGACGTCAATTAGTAATGACGTCATGTCACCGGCTCCCCCCACCCCTCACATATACACACACAATTCAACTGAGTCAGTCTTTAAGCACCTTATTACCTAGTGGTCAACTTTCCTTCTACAAGGGAACTCCCGCCCCCCCCCCCCCACCGCCAACACAACTTCTTCCAGTCTTGACTAAGTGACTCTACCATTGAGTACTATACGGACTGGCAAAACGGATCATTCGACATCTCGTACCCTCAACAGGTAATGAATATAGCACATTCTCCTTTAGCCTATAGACTATAGTCCTCCTACTATATTATATATGAACATTATAAAAAAAAAAAATTTTTTTTAGTACCTTTTTAATCTCTGGGGTAGCCTAAATTGAAAAAAAAATTTAAATTGCGATAAGTATCTTTGTATTTAACATATGTATATAATATAATTTTTTTCTTTTTGTAATAAATACATATAAATTATAATAATATTAAAATATTATATATATATATATATATATATATATATATATATATATTTATATATATATATATATATTAGTGCATTTGGGGAGCAGGCCTTCATCTATACAAGTTTTGTTAAAACCTATGTTTCTTATTGTGGTTGAAAATTGATTGTTATTTCACTCCTGTTTATGGTGTAACTTGTTTATATATATAATATATATATATATAACTTATATATATATATATATAATATATATACACTTATATATATATATATATATATATAAGTGTATATATATATTAAATAACAACCCATATTTGGCTTTATAGAACAAGGAAATCACTACAGAACTTGCTTGAATATTTCGACATCCGTCGTCATCAGGAAGTAGTACTTTTGTACCTGCGTTGAGAAGCAAACTACATTCTTACGCAAGTTTTATATATACGTATAAATATATATATATCAATGTCCAGAAAACAAGAAAAAGATTGATACAGGCGTATCTCATTTCTATATTTCGACAATTGACGTAATATTATCAGATTGTTATTACCTTATATATTAACAATATAATTAATAATAATACCATATTTTCGCTATACTTTTAATCTGAAGCTCCATGAGCCGTTTCATTTAATTATATATATATATATATATATATATATATATATATATATATATATTATATATATGATCAAACAACAATAAGAAATGGGAAAACAAGACTAGTCTTGTTTTCCCATTTCTTATTGTTGTTTGATCATTGATTGCTATTTCACGTGTTTATATATGTATATATATATATATATTTTGGTGTACTTAGGGAGCAGGCCTTCTTTTAAACATATTTCATTAAATTGCTTGCCTATCTTTATCCTAGATTGGAAAAGTATCGAGGAGATACGAGAGGATAAAGATAGGCAAGCAATTTAATGATATATATATATATATATATATAACCAATTAAAAATAAGGAAGCACACAGATAGACAAAAGAATAACTCACTTCTATATTTCGACCATCGTTGTCATCAGGAGGCGAGGAGTCCCACTGGACGGTAGAGCGGCGACTCATATATATATATATATATATATATATATATATATAATACATTAAAAGAAACCGTCCAGCGGACTTTTTTAAAATAAAATAAATTCAAAACGAAGGAAACACACAGAAAGACACAGACATAACAGGGCGGCACTGAACTCAGTGCCTGAACTCAGTCTTCCTGCGGGACTCTTCGCTCTTCACACCTCCTGATGACGACGATGGTCGAAATATCGATGTGAGTTATGTCTGTGTCTTTCTGTGTGTTTCCTTCGTTTTGAATTTATTTTATTTTATATATATATAATATATATATATATATATATATATATATCCAGTTGGGTGTTTGACTCTGACGAAGACCGCTTGTTACGGTTGAAAGATCTTCGTCTTGTTTTCCAATTTCATATTGTGGTTTGATCATTGATTGTTATTTCACGTGTTTATGTGAAATCGTTTTATATATATATATATATATATATATATCAGTCGTGGTCTACCTGCGGAGAGACTCGTTTGTATCCTCATGATGACGAGTCCATCGAAATATGTAGTGATTTTCTGTTTCATATCTGTCTGTTCTTTATATTAATATAGTTTATTTAGTTCGTGGAATTGTTTCATTTAATTGGTTTATATGTATATATATACAACAGATTCAATAATATATCTACCGTTTGATAGAATAGATGTGTTATCTAATCGCGATTTGGTCAAAATTTCTAGGTTCAAAAATCAAACTCTCATTGCCTAATCAAAGGCAATGAGAGTTTGATTTTTGAACCTAGAAAATTTGACCGAATCGCGATTAGATAACACCTATATATATATATATATATAGATATATATGGATTAATTTACCACAATGAAAACAATTTTTGAAACAATGCTCTAAGACCTTTCGTTAACACATCTTCGGAGAGCAAGTGAAGTGAATCTTTCGTGTTAACAAAAGGCCTTAGAGCATTGTTTCAAAAATTGTTTTCATTGTGGTAAATTAATCCATTATATCAAGTGTTATTTTAATTATATATATATATATATATATATAAACCAGTTAAAAAGAAGATAGCACTCAGATAGACACAGGAATAACTCACTTCTATATTTCAATCATCGTTGAAATCAGGAGGCGAAGAGTATATATATATATATATATACTTTTTCGTTGGAAATACGATCCAAAACGGACATATATAGTTCAATATAGACAAAGAAACATAGAGAAATCAAAAGAACACACTTACAGTCTCTAATTTTTGTTTTGAACCGTATATATATATATATATATATATATATATATATAGATATATATCTATATATATATATATATATATTTATCAAGACTCGGTTAGTTTTTTAGATTCAAATTAAGCTCTAATATCGCCGTTTCAGTATTTATTTAAAACTTTTTTCAAAGGCCCAAATAAAAGGTTTTTTGGGAAAAAACAACAAACAAACATTTCAAATTAATAAATAAGTACATAATTAATATGTTTTTCAAGTTGATATCAGTCTTATCAAAGCAGGTAACATTTCTGTTGGATTCGTGTGAAAAACTTTGTCACAGGCCTACAGAATGTGATAGGTTAGGTTAGGTTAGGTTAGGTTGCAGTGGCAGTTCGACAAGGGAACACACTTAGGCCGAGCATTGGTCCTTTGTGATACCACACAATCAAGATTGATTCTACAGTAGGAGTCCTAAATTTTGCCTAACTCAAATGTATTTTAGAGTAGGGATCTTTAACGAGTACCTGACATCGTACAGGCTTGGGACCGACAGTTTAACGTCCTTCTCCGAGGGACGACGTGCTCAGATTTATTCACCTCCCTCGTGAATAAATCGAGGGCCAGGTGGGGATCGAACCCCGGTCCTATCAGTTCAGAGGCGAGCACGTAACCACTGTGCTAGCCTGGCCCCACAGAATATTATAAGAAATATTAGAAGTAATATCAGATATGTTATAAAAATAATAATGGCTATGAAATGTTACTATGGTTCAACATGTCGATTATTACAAATATAAGTAAGTAGACTTAAATAATAAATTTGAGTAAGGACTTAATTACTTGATTAAGTACTTTCTAATTAAGTTGGGATGAGGGTTTTTTTTAGATGGGTAGAATAAGAGGGGTCTCAGGTCTAAAGTTAGACTTAAATGTAACTGCGGGTAATCTAGGGATGAAGGGATGTAAATGGGGTGAAATTGCAATTACTTTTTCTCCTATTGTAAATTGGATTGTCAGCACTAATGAATTTATTTTGTTAGGAAGGCCCCTTTATTCATTGATTTTAGATAGATTTATAATTTTCAAAGCATTAAACTTCTTTTTGTTTTATTGTTTAGACCGATTCCCTAGCGGGTGATAACGTTAGCTGTTTGCCGGATTTTAGTTTGATCGGTGATTCTACATTACAGATCCTAAATTTTGCCTTACTCAAGTGGCGATCTTTAACGAGTACATGACATCGTACAGGCTGATGTAATGTCCTCCGAGAGACGACGTGCTCAGATTTATTTACCTCTTGCGTGAATAAATTGAGAGCCAGGTGGGGATCGAACCCCGGACTACCAGCCCAGAGGCGAATACCTTAACAACTGAGCTAACCTGGCCCCTAAATTATGCCTAAATCAAGTGTATTTCAAGTATGGATCTTTAACGAGTACCTGACATCTTACAGGCTCGGGACCGACGGCTTAACGTCCACCTCTCTGAGGAATGACGTACTCAGATTTATTCAACTCGCGTGAATAAATTGAGGACCAGGTGGGGATCGAACCCCGGACTACTAGCCCAAAGGCGAATACCTTAACAACTGAGCTAACCTGGCCCCTAAATTATGCCTAAATCAAGTGTATTTCGAGTATGGATCTTTAACGAGTACATGAGATCTTACAGGCACGAGACCGACGGCTTAACGTCCTGCTCTCTGAGGGACGACGTACTCAGAATTATTAATCTCTTGCATAAATAAATTGAGGGCCAGGTGGGGATCGAACCACGGACTACTAGCCCAGAGGCGAATACCTTAACAACTGAGCTAACCTGGCCCCTAAATTATGCCTAACTCAAGTTTATTTCGAGTATGGATCTTTAACGAGTACCTGACATCTTACAGGCTCGGGACCGACGGCTAATGTCCATCTCTCTGAGGAACGACGTACTCAGATTTATTGACCTCTTGCATGAATAAATTAAAGGCCAGGTGGGGATCGAACCCCGGACTACCAGCCAAGAGGCGAATACCTTAAGAACTGAGCTAACCTGGCCCCTAAATTATGCCTAAATCAAGTATATTTCGAGTATGGATCTTTAACGAGTACCTGACATCTTATAGGCTCGGGACCGACGGCTTAACGTCCACCTCTCTGAGGAATGACGTACTCAGATTTATTCAACTCGCGTGAATAAATTGAGGGCCAGTTGGGGATCGAACCCGGGACTACTAGCCCAAAGGCGAATACCTTAACAACTGAGCTAACCTGGCCCCTAAATTATGCCTAAATCAAGTGTATTTCAAGTATGGATCTTTAACGAGTACCTGACATCTTATAGGCTCGGGACCGACGGTTTAACGTCCTCCTCTCTGAGGAACGACGTACTCAGATTTATTAATCTCTTGCATGAATAAATTGAGGGCCAGGTGGGGATCGAACCCCGGACTACTAGCCCAGAGGCGAATACCTAAATTATGCCTAAATCAAGTGTATTTCAAGTATGGATCTTTAACGAGTACCTTACATCGTACAGGCTCGGGACCGACGGTTTAACGTCCACCTCTCTGAGGGAGGACGTAGTCAGATATTCAACTCGCGTGAATAAATTGAGGGCCAGGTGGGGATCGAACCCCGGACTACTAGCGCAGAGGCGAATACCTTAACAACTGAGCTAACCTGGCCCCTAAATTATGCCTAAATCAAGTGTATTTCGAGTATGGATGTTTAACGAGTACCTGACATCTTACAGGCTCGGGACTGACAGCTTAACGTCCTCTTCTCTGAGGGACGACGTACTCAGAATTATTAATCTCTTGCATAAATAAATTGAGGGCCAGGTGGGGATCGAACCACGGACTACTAGCCCAGAGGCGAATACCTTAACAACTGAGCTAACCTGGCCCCTAAATTATGCCTAACTCAAGTATATTTCGAGTATCGATGTTTAACGAGTACCTGACATCTTACAGGCTCGGGACCGATGGCTTAACGTCCACCTCTCTGAGGGACGACAAACTCAGAATTATTAATCTCTTGCATGAATAAATTGAGGGCCAGGTGGGGATCGAACCCCGGACTACTAGTCCAGAGGCGAATACCTTAAGAACTGAGCTAACCTGGCCTCTAAATTATGCCTAAATCAAGTGTATTTCGAGTATGGATCTTTAACGAGTACCTGACATCTTATAGGCTCGGGACCGACGGCTTAACGTCCACCTCTCTGAGGAATGACGTACTCAGATTTATTCAACTCGCGTGAATAAATTGAGGGCCAGTTGGGGATCAAACCCCGGACTACCAGTCCAGAGGTGAGAACGAATACCACTGATCTAACCTGGCCCCTTAATTTTACCTAATTCAAATGTATTGCAAGTAGGGATCTTCAATCAGTACCTGGCATCGTACAGGCTCATGTAACGTCCTCTCCGAGAGACATCGTGCTCATATTTATTCACCTCCCGCGTGAATAAATCGGGTGCCATGCGCTTATCGAACACCCCCGACTGCCAGTCCACAGGCGAGTACGTTAACCACTGAGCAAACATGACCCATCATTTAACTTAACTAGGCAGAATTGAATTTAACATTTTACTTTCAAAAAATTCCATCTATTAATTATTCAGGAGCTAACATGACCATTATATACGGCATGTCTAAATCTTTGTTTCTAAACGTATTTTCACATTGAACATGACAATCAACAAACTTAATTTAATTAACTGGATTATAGTGTCGTATGTAAAGGAAGGAATAATTAATTCCTCCTGGACTAATCAGCAGATCAGATACAGGTAGTTTAGTAAAAAGGGCATTAACTTCAAGACTAATCAAGCTATATTCTTCTTTCATATTCAAGCTTTTTAATTTACTGATTAAATTTATATTATTGCTAATATGGCTGCCTGAAATTTTACCAATTAATGTGCTCTGAACAATTATTTTTTAATATTATTATTATTATTTGAGGGTGACTATAGCACTGCGTCTTAAAAACTGTTGTATTTCCCCTCTTCTGTTCTAAAGTACCTTAGCAGTTAGCTTCAACGTCTCCAAAAAGCTCAGCACTTTTGCTGGGTCCAGCAGTAAAAGTTTTTCTATAATTTTGTTGAGTGTCCCGAAGCACGTACGTCTGTGCAGTAAAGTTGCCTTATAGTCAGTCAGCAGGTGCAACGGTGTTTCTGCCTCTTTGCAGAATCTGCACAAACCATCATTGATAATGTCTATTCAGGCTGCGTAAACCATCATTGATAATGTCCTTTCAGGCTGCGTAAACCATCATTGATAATGTCCATTCAGGCTGCGTAAACCATCATTGATAATGTCCTTTCAGGCTGCGTAAACCATCATTGATAACGTCCATTCAGGCTGCGTAAACCATCATTGATAATGTCCATTCAGGCTGCGTAAACCATCATTGATAACGTCCATTCAGGCTGCGTAAACCATCATTGATAACGTCCATTCAGGCTGCGTAAACCATCATTGATAATGTCCATTCAGGCTGCGTAAACCATCATTGATAATGTCCATTCAGGCTGCGTAAACCATCATTGATAATGTCCATTCAGGCTGCGTAAACCATCATTGATAATGTCCATTCAGGCTGCGTAAACCATCATTGATAATGTCCATTCAGGCTGCGTAAACTATCATTTATAATGTCTATTCAGGCTGCGTAAACCATCATTGATAATGTCCATTCAGGCTGCGTAAACCATCATTGATAATGTCCATTCAGGCTGCGTAAACCATCATTGATAATGTCCATTCAGGCATTATAACCTATTATTATAAACTGGAGTGGACCTCCAGTCATCCTCTGTGGACACTTGGGGGTACATGTGGACCTCTAGTAATCCAATGTGGACACTTGGGGACCACTTCTTTAAAGAGTACTAAAAGAATGTTTTCCAATGCTGTAACAGAAACCCCTGTAATGTCAAACGTCATAGTTTTACCATATCATGAGTCATTAAGCCTACTTTCTAGGCTTGCTCCAAATCATTACATAATATATTTATTTTTTACTTTACTATGAATAAAATATTGTGATATGAAATAAATCGATGTTGAGATTTTGGCAGAATTACATGTTTTGAGGTAACAAAAGTCGTTTTATGACGTTCTTGCGATGTTGTCTGTGTTTTTTTTGTCACTTTGCTATAAATTAAATATAGTGATGGTAAAAAAAATCGATGTTGAGATTTTGAGGGAATTACATGATTTGAGGTCCCAAAAGTCGTTTTATGACGTTCTTGCGATGTTGTCTGTGTTTTTTTTCCCTTTGCAATAAGTAAAGTATAGTGATGGTGAAAAAAATCGATGTTGAGATTTTGGCAGAATTACATGTTTTGAGGTAACAAAAGTCGTTTTATGACGTTCTTGCGATGTTGTCTGTGTTTTTTTTCACTTTGCTATAAATAAAGTATAGTTATGGTGAAAAAAATCGATGTCGAGATTTGGGCAGAATTACATGTTTTGAGGTACACAAAAGTCGTTTTATGACGTTCTGGCGATGTTGTCTGTTTTTTTTTTCACTTTGCTAAAAGTAAAGTATAGTTATGGTGAAATAAATCGATTTTGAGGGAATTACATGTTTTGAGGTAACAAAAGTAGTTGTATGACGTTCTTGCGATGTTGTCTGTGTTTTTTTTTTTCACTTTGCTATAAATAAAGTACAGTGATGGTGAAAAAAGTCGATGTTGAGAATTTGAGGGAATTACATGTTTTGAGGTCCCAAAAGTCGTTTTATGACGTTTTCTCGCTGTGGTCTGTGTTTTAATCCTCACAGCTTTAACCCTAGTATGAAGGAGTTTATTTGTACTGTACATATCACACTACGTATATATCGCTACAGTCCTAAATCTTTGATAGATCCAATTCATATTTCACACAAAAATAACCTCATTATGTAGTTGAACCCTTTTGTTTCAAAGCAATTCAAATGTTGTGAAAGTCATTTTTTTTTCAAAATGTGTTTTCTAACACTTCTTTTCTCCTATATTACTAGGTTAGGTTAGGTTGTAGTGGCAGTTCCACAAGGGAACACACGTAGGCCGAGCATTGGCTCTTTGTGATACATGTTAATTTTGTCTAACTCAAATGTATTTAGAGTAGGGATCTTTAACGAGTACCTGATATCGTACAGGCTCGGGACCGACGGTTTAACGTCCTTCTCCGAAGGACGACGTGCTCAGATTTATTCACCTCCTCCCGCGTGAATAAATCGAGGGCCAGGTGAGGATCGAACACCGGTCCTATCAGTACAGAGGCGAGCACGTAACCACTGAGCTAGCCTGGTCCCGTCCTACACTAAAAACTCTGTAATCTAGAAATTTTTGTATTATCATAGATACGACAAATGAAATAGCTGAAACAAATATCCTCTGATTTTTAAAATAACGAAAAATATTTTTTTTTTATAAAATCTAAAAATTTTGACTTATGTTTCAATTTGATGGCTTGTGAGGACGATGCACACTTTGAGATAGATAGGACTTTTATTACGCGGACATAAGATAGCCATACACCCGGTTGTGCCTTTCTTAGTTTACGCCTTGAGGGAACAACCCCTGAGGCATGATAAGCCCCCCCACCACGACAAGGTGAAGGCACGTCGGGGGGGATGAAGTCGTATAACCCTCAGACGTCCAGGCTAACATTCTAACCAGGTTGTGCCTTTCTTAGTTCACATGCATGATAAGCACCCCCCCCCCCCCACCAAGACAAGGTGAAGGCACGTCGGGGGGGATGAAGTCGTTTAACCCTCAGACGCCCAGGCTAACATTCTAACCAGGTTGTGCCTTTCTTAGTTCATACCATGAGGGAACAACCCCTGAGGCATGATAAGCCCCCCCACCACGACAAGGTGAAGGCACGTCGGGGGGGATGAAGTCGTATAACCCTCAGACGCCCAGACTAACATTCTAACCAGGTTGTGCCTTTCTTAGTTCACATGCATGATAAGCACCCCCCCCCCCCCCCAAGACAAGGTGAAGGCACGTCGGGGGGGATGAAGTCGTTTAACCCTCAGACGCCCAGGCTAACATTCTAACCAGGTTGTGCCTTTCTTAGTTCATACCATGAAGGGAACCCCCTGAGGCATGATAAGCCCCCCCACCACGACAAGGTGAAGGCACGTCGGGGGGATGAAGTCGTTATAACCCTCAGACGCCCAGGCTAACATTCTAACCAGGTTGTGCCTTTCTTAGTTCACACCATGAGGGAACAACCCCTGAGGCATGTTACCCCCCCCCCCACGACAAGGTGAAGGCACGTCGGGGGGGATGAAGTCGTTTAACCCTCAGACGTCCAGGCTAACATTCTAACCAGGTTGTGCCTTTCTTAGTTCACACATGAGGGAACAACCCCTGAGGCATGTTAAGCCCCCACACCACGACAAGGTGAAGGCACGTCGGGGGGATGAAGTTGTTTAACCCTCAGACGCCCAGGCTAACATTCTAACCAGGTTGTGCCTTTCTTAGTTCACACCATGAGGGAAACAACCCTGAGGCATGATAAGCCCCCCACTACGACAAGGTGAAGGCACGTCGGGGGGGATGAAGTCGTTATAACCCTCAGACGCCCAGGCTAACATTCTAACCAGGTTGTGCCTTTCTTAGTTTACACCATGAGGGAACAACCCCTGAGGCATGTTACCCCCCCCCTACGACAAGGTGAAGGCACGTCGGGGGGGATGAAGTCGTTTAACCCTCAGACGTCCAGGCTAACATTCTAACCAGGTTGTGCCTTTCTTAGTTACACACCATGAGGAACAACCCCTGAGGCATGTATAACGCCCCCCACCTACGACAAGGTGAAGGCACGTCGGGGGGGATGAAGTCGTTTAACCCTCAGACGCCCAGGCTAACATTCTAACCAGGTTGTGCCTTTCTTAGTTAACGCCATGAGGGAACAACCCCTGAGGCATGTTAAGCCCCCCACCACGACAAGGTGAAGGCACGTCGGGGGGGATGAAGTCGTTTAACCCTCAGACGCCCAGGCTAACATTCTAACCAGGTTGTGCCTTTCTTAGTTAACGCCATGAGGGAACAACCCCTGAGGCATGTTAAGCCCCCCCACCACGACAAGGTGAAGGCACGTCGGGGGGGATGAAGTCGTATATAACCCTCAGACGCCAGGCTAACATTCTAACCAGGTTGTGCCTTTCTAGTTCACATGCATGATAAGCACCCCCCCCCCCCCCTCCACCAAGACAAGGTGAAGGCACGTCGGGGGGGATGAAGTCGTATAACCCTCAGACGCCCAGGCTAACATTCTAACCAGGTTGTGCCTTTCTTAGTTCACACCATGAGGGAACAACCCCTGAGGCATGTTACCCCCCCCCCCCCCACGACAAGGTGAAGGCACGTCGGGGGGGATGAAGTCGTTTAACCCTCAGACGTCCAGGCTAACATTCTAACCAGGTTGTGCCTTTCTTAGTTCACACCATGAGGGAACAACCCCTGAGGCATGTTAAGCCCCCACACCACGACAAGGTGAAGGCACGTCGGGGGGGATGAAGTTGTTTAACCCTCAGACGCCCAGGCTAACATTCTAACCAGGTTGTGCCTTTCTTAGTTTACACCATGAGGGAACAACCCCTGAGGCATGATACGCCCCCCCACTACGACAAGGTGAAGGCACGTCGGGGGGGATGAAGTCGTTTAACCCTCAGACGCCCAGGCTAACATTCTAACCAGGTTGTGCCTTTCTTAGTTTACACCATGAGGGAACAACCCCTGAGGCATGATACGCCCCCCCACTACGACAAGGTGAAGGCACGTCGGGGGGATGAAGTCGTTTAACCCTCAGACGCCCAGGCTAACATTCTAACCAGGTTGTGCCTTTCTTAGTTCACATGCATGATAAGCAACCCCACCCCCCCCCCCACACCACAGACAAGGTGAAGGCACGTCGGGGGGGATGAAGTCGTATAACCCTCAGACGCCCAGGCTAACATTCTAACCAGGTTGTGCCTTTCTTAGTTTACACCATGAGGGAACAACCCCTGAGGCATGATACGCCCCCCCACTACGACAAGGTGAAGGCACGTCGGGGGGGATGAAGTCGTTTAACCCTCAGACGTCCAGGCTAACATTCTAACCAGGTTGTGCCTTTCTTAGTTCACATGCATGATAAGCACCCCCCCCCCCCTCCACCAAGACAAGGTGAAGGCACGTCGGGGGGGATGAAGTCGTATAACCCTCAGACGCCCAGGCTAACATTCTAACCAGGTTGTGCCTTTCTTAGTTTACACCATGAGGGAACAACCCCTGAGGCATGATACGCCCCCCCACTACGACAAGGTGAAGGCACGTCGGGGGGGATGAAGTCGTTTAACCCTCAGACGTCCAGGCTAACATTCTAACCAGGTTGTGCCTTTCTTAGTTCACACCATGAGGGAACAACCCCTGAGGCATGTTAAGCCCCCCTACCACGACAAGGTGAAGGCACGTCGGGGGGGATGAAGTTGTTTAACCCTCAGACGCCCAGGCTAACATTCTAACCAGGTTGTGCCTTTCTTAGTTCACACCATGAGGGAACAACCCCTGAGGCATGTTAAGCCCCCCCCACCACGACAAGGTGAAGGCACGTCGGGGGGGATGAAGTCGTATAACCCTCAGACGTCCAGGCTAACATTCTAACCAGGTTGTGCCTTTCTTAGTTCACACCATGAGGGAACAACCCCTGAGGCATGTTAAGCCCCCCCACCACGACAAGGTGAAGGCACGTCGGGGGGGATGAAGTCGTTTAACCCTCAGACGTCCAGGCTAACATTCTAACCAGGTTGTGCCTTTCTTAGTTAGCGCCATGAGGGAACAACCCCTGAGGCATGTTAAGCCCCCCCCCCCCCACACCACGACAAGGTGAAGGCACATCGTGGGGGGGGGGGGGAGGAAGTCGTTTAACCCTCAGACGCCCAGGCTAACATTCTAACCAGGTTGTGCCTTTCTTAGTTCACACCATGAGGGAACAACCCCTGAGGCATGTTAAGCCCCCCTACCACGACAAGGTGAAGGCACGTCGGGGGGGATGAAGTCGTATAACCCTCAGACGCCCAGGCTAACATTCTAACCAGGTTGTGCCTTTCTTAGTTAGCGCCATGAGCTTGCTTCTCAACGTGAGTACTTCACACTTCTTTCCGATGACAACGGATGTCGAAATATCGAAATGAGTTCTGTAGTGACTTTCTGTGTTCTTTCCTATGTGTTTAAGTATATATATATATATTTATCTTTCGCTTTCCCCTTCTCTCTCTCTCTTTCTTTCTTCTTGCTATCTGACATTTGCCTTCGTATATCTTATATTCGTAAGATTGTCAGGAGACTGGAACAGCTTAGTTTAAAAGTCGTTAATACCGAAGCTGCGGTACATTTCAATAAAATATGCCTCCAAGAAGATTTGCTGCCAACCTATACTAATATATATATATATCAATGATCAAACCACAATAAGAAAATGGGAAAAGAAGACTAAGATCTTTCAACCGTAACAAGCGGTTTTCGTCAGAGTCAAAAACCCAACTTTATTTGACTGTGACGAAGACCGCTTGTTAAGGTTGAAAGATCTTAGTCTTGCTTTCCCATTTTCTTATTGCGGTTTGATCATTGATTGTTATTTCACGTGTTTATGTGAAATCTTTATATATATATATATATTCGTAAATTTTGGTAGCAGTCCTTCTTTGACACACACATGTCGACCATAGGAGATGTACTTTATTGTGTAGACGAAATAACGAGAGTGTTATTTAGAAAACTTGAGAAACTTTTTAAGAAACAGGTATCAGCTAAATTTGGTGTCATTTTCAATATATATATATATATATATATATATATATATATATATATATATATATATATCAATTCACGGTGAAACGCATGCGTTTCTTTGGTTTATATCACCAAATGGAAAATTATATACATAGATAATGAGAAAATTTACTGTTAGTTTATGTTTTAATTGTTTTCCTCTGGGGGGGATATCTTCCTAGACTAGTCTTCTTACAACAGTATACAAGGCAGTGCTAGTATCAACGCATGAGTTTAGTGTTAATGCTACTTGTATCAGATGTTGCAACACTTGTAATGATCAATCATTACGCACTAATCAATGATCGGCGACACGACTCTATCAGTACTGTTCTAAATCAATACATCTCTTTTTGATTACCCTTCCAAACAAAACAAATATCTTATCTAAGATGAATTGCTAAAAAAAAAAAAAAAAAAGAATTAGAGATAATAGAATAGACAAAAGTTAAAGAGGAAACAATAGAGGCATTGTTCTACAAAATAGGCACGACAACAAGAGTGCTTTGTATCTGGGTAATCTGAATGCAGTCAAATCTAGTCTGGAATTCTCTTATTTAGCTCTGTGTTGGCCATTAAAGAGAAATGTTTGGGCAGTCATGGCTTTCCTTCAAGGTTACAGTGTCTGGTGATCAATGTATGAAAGCTGACTTACATTCAGACAGCAATGATCTGGTGGGGGGGGGGGGTGGAGGTATGTGCCAGGGTTTGTAATCTAGAACAGTGGTCGCCAATCTGTGTAATATTAAAATATTTAGGTCGTCCATAAAAATATTTAGGTATCCATGAAAATATTTTAGGTGGTTCATGAAAATACTTATGTATCCATAAAAATATGTCGGTATCCATGAAAATATTTAGGTCGTCCATGAAAATATTTGGGTGTCCATTGAAATATTTAAGTGTCCATAAAAATATTTAGGTCGCCCCTGAAAATATTTACATAATCCATGAAAATATTTAGGTGTTCATAAAAATATTTAGGTATCCATGAAAATATTTAGGTAGTCCATGAAAATATTTATGTATCCATAAAAATATGTCGGTATACATGAAAATATTTGGGTGTCCATTTAAATATTTAAGTGTCCATAAAAATATTTAGGTCGTTCCTGATAATATTTACATGCTCCATGAAAATATTTAGGTGTTCATAAAAATATTTAGGTATCTTTGAAAATATTTAGGTATCTGTAAAAATATTTAGGTATCTATGAAAACATTTAGGTGGTCCATAAAAATATTTAGTTGTCCATAAAAATATTTAGGTATCCATGAAAATCTTTCGGTATTCATGAAAATAATTAGGTGGTCCATGAAAATATTTATATATCCATGAAAATATTTAGGTATCCATGAAAATATATAGGTGTAAAAAAAATTTAGATATCCATGAAAATATTTAGGTGGTCCATGAAAATATTTAGGTATCCGTGAAACCAATTAGGTGGTCTATGAAAATATTTAGGTGTTGATAAAAATATTTAGATTGTCCATGAAAATATTTAGGTGTTCATGAAAATATTTAGGTATCCATGAACATATTTAGGTCGTCCCTGAACATATATATGTGGCCCATGAAAATATTTAGATGTCCATGAAGATATTTAGGTGAGCCATGCAAATCTTTAGGTATCCATGAAAATTATTTAGGTGTCTACGAAAATATTTAGATGTCCAAAAATCTATTTAGGTGTCCATGAAAATTTTTAGGTCTACAAATATAGATGAAAGGTCAGTTTAAAGGTGTTGTATTATTGAAACTAGACCAAACCTCGATAAAAAAGAAAAATATTGTGAAATATATGTGGTCCAGATAAGGAAGGATATATGTGGTCCAGATAAAGAAAAATATTGTGAAATATATGTGGTCCAGATAAAGAAAAATATTGTGAAATATATGTGGTCCAGATAAGGAAAGGATTCAATGTATACTTACAAAATTGCCACAATAACACGTTATATAAATATTCAGGTAACTCACCACAAATGATTGAAGATAATCGCTCTGAGGCCTTTCGTTTTCACGTCGTCAGAGAACAAGTAAATACAACTTTTTGCATATTATTTATTTATTTTTTTTTTGCATATTTTTTAAAATTTACATTTAGAGAAAAAAAAACCACCTTGTATAGAAGGGAGGTTGGAGGAAATGGCTTTTGGAGGGGTGAATGGGTTGAGCAAGGGGTGAGAACAACCCCCTGTTCTACAGGAATAGGGATCAATCCCTTCTTAAATCTCTCACCCCACCCTCTCACCCCCAAAGCTCCTCCAATGTCTGTATAAATCCGCTGACTCGATGATATCCTCTAGGTCACCGTCTGTTCTACTTACAAACGAATTTGTTCATGTCTGAATATGAGTCAGCGTCTTGAACCCAACCTCTGATGATTCAACAAGTCTTTCAATTTCAACTTCTGAATCAACAATATTTCGTAAACATATTATTTTTGTTTTAAAGAAACAATCCAGACTCTGTTCTATTTTTAGTCTTCTTTACTTCCTTATTTTAATTGATTTATATTTGTTTAGGTCTATTTAGGAAGTATATTCCATATATATATATATATATATATATATATAAAATAAATATAAAAAAAACAAAACGAAGAAATACACAGAAAGACACAGACATAACTCACATCGATATTTCGACCATCGTCGTCATCAGGAGTGTGAAGAGCGAAGAGTCCCGCAGAAGACAGGTCAGCGACTCAGAGTCAGAGTCACCGCCCTGTCTTCCTGCGGGACTCTTTGCTCTTCGCTCTTCACACCTCCTGATGACGACGATGGTCGAAATATCAATGTAAGTTATGTCTGTGTCTTTCTGTGTATTTCCTTCGTTTTGATTTTATTTTATTTAAAAAAGTCCGCTGGACCGTTTCTTTTAATTATATATATATATATTCGTAAATTTTGGTAGCAGTCCTTCCTTGATACACACATTATTGAAAATGACACCAAATTTAGCTGATACCTGTTTCTTAACAAGTTTCTCAATTTTTCTAAATAACACTCTCGTTATTTCGTCTACACAATAAAGTACATCTCCTATGGTCGACATGTTTCGAATGATCAACATTCATCATCAGGACGTGAATAAGATCTAATGTGAAAACCTGGTTTATTATATACACAGAGAAGTAGAGGGGGGGGGGTATATCCATAAAGTTTAAGTATAGTTGGGCGTTAATCTGTGGGGTGAGTGGCCTCCCGGCATGCGTCGCTACGACCAGGTTTTCACATTAGATCTTATTCACGTCCTGATGATGAATGTTGATCATTTGAAACATGTCGACCATAGGAGATGTACTTTATTGTGTAGACGAAATAACGAGAGTGTTATTTAGAAAAATTGAGAAACTTGTTAAGAAACAGGTATCAGCTAAATTTGGTGTCATTTTCAATAATGTATATATATATATATATATATATATATATATATATATATATTGATAAAATTATCGACCGTGGAATAGAAACAAAACTATAGTTTATCGGGACTCGGTCAGTTCTTCAGGTTCAAGTAACAAGCGGTCTTCGTCAGAGTCAAAAACCCAACTGACTAGTTGGGTTTTTGACTCTGACGAAGGCCGCTTGTTACGGTTGAAAGATCTTAGTCTTCTTTTCCCATTTCTTATTGTGGTTTGATCATTGATTGTTATTTCACGTGTTTATGTGAAATCTTTATATATATACGTTATATTGTAATGAGATGAAAGTCTGGCACTAATGACAGAAGTCTAAAATAAGACTGTAATTCCATAAAAATCAATATTTTTTGAGGACTTTTTGGAATTTTATTATATATAAAGAGATTATCAATGCCACGGTAAAACACAGTCAACAAGGAATTATTTTTGTTTTATACTACAGAACACAAATTAATCTTGTAAACACCTTTGTAGAGTACAATAGTTTAGTATATTCGATACACCTTCTTAATAAATAGTTAAAAACACAGTGAATTTAATCTATGTACTATGAAAAGTTTGTATGGTGTTTGATATCTTATTTGTCCTGTTCAAAGCTTCTAGATAAGCACAACTCAATGCTGATTAACAGAACAAAGTCCTTTCTAAGAGCCGCATTCTTTTCTGTCATTCTACTTCGTGATAATCTCTCTCTCACTCTTTCCGTTACATCATTTATATTTTTTTATGAAAATCTAAAAACTTCTCTTTAATAAAACACCAACAATCAATAATTTTTATTCATGAACTACTAGTTTTTTTTTTTAAATATTTTTGTTCTTTGGTGAAATACAAAGAATAAAGTTTTGTTTCTTGTGTTGGACATCAAATAAGACTACTGGAAACCGTAAGTATGTTTTAAGGCTTTAGATAACTATTCTTTGTAATTTTGTTATCATATATATTACCATTGAAAAATATCCTCACACCTTATTCTCTGAATTACACTTATCATGGGTTATATATATATATATATATATATATATATACAAAACTAAAATTTATCGGGACTCGGTCAGTTCTTCAGGTTCAAATTAAACTCTCATTGCCAACGTTTCGGTTTTTATTTAAAACCTTTTTCATAGGCAACTTTTTCAACACAGTTGTTGTTAAAATCCACAGACTCATTTTCTTTGTAAAATAATTTGTAATGTAATACTTAGTTTTTCTGTTTCAAAATTTATACTTCTGCCTATAAAAAAGGTTTTAAATAAAAACCTAAACGTTGGCAATGAGAGTTTAATTTGAACCTGAAGAACTGACCGAGTCCCGATAAATTTTAGTTTTGTTTCTATTCCACGGTCGATACTTTTATCAATATTTATATATATATATATATACTTTTTCGTTGGAAATAGGATCCAAAACGGACAAATATAATTCAATATAGAAAAAGAAACATAGAGAAATCAAAAAAACACACTTACAGACTCTAATTTTCGGTTTGAACCGTCTTCAGGAGACGGTTCAATATATATTGAACTATATATATATATATTATATATGATCAAACCACAATATGAAATGGGAAAACCTGAGTTGGGTTTTTGACTCTGACGAAGACCGCTTGTTACGGTTAAAAGATAGTCTTGTTTTCCCATTTTGATATTGTGGTTTGATCATTCATTGTTATTTTACGTGTTTATGTGAAATCTTTTTAACGTTTTCACCTGTAATATAAGATCTTGTTACAGGTGAAAGATCCTAGTCTTGTTTTCCCATTTCATATTCTGGTTTGATCATTGATTGTTATTTCACGTGTTTATGTGAAATCTTTATATAATATATATATATATATATATATATTATAAAAAGATTTCACATAAACACGTGAAACAACAATCAATGATCAAACCACAATAAGAAATGGAAAACAAGACTAAGATCTTTCAACCGTAACAAGCGGTCTTCGTCAGAGTCAAAAACCCAACTGACTATATATATATATATAAATATTGATAAAAGTATCGACCGTGGAATAGAAACAAAACTAAAGTTTATCGGGACTCAGACAGTTTTTCAGGTTCAAATTAAACTCTCATTACCAACGTTTCGGTCTTTATTTAAAACCTTTAATTTCCATTGTTTTGTAGGCCTATGAAAAAGGTTTTAAATAAAAACCGAAACGTTGGCATTGAGAGTTTAATTTGAACCTGAAGAACTGACTGAGTCCCGATAAACTTTAGTTTTGTGTATATATTGATATTGTTATCTCTTCTCGACCACTGATATTTCAAATTTACCTAAGGGGTTCTTGAAGATTTTGGTCATATAATCAATCGCCTTATAATCAGGAGTTGTATTTTGATGACCAAAATCCTCAAGAATTATATATATATATTTTATATATATATAATATAAATATATATATAATATAATATAAATATATTATATATATTTAAATAATATATAATCGGTGAATTTATATATATATATATATTTAAAGTTGGGAGCAGCTTCTGCGTTGACCAATTTCTTACTGATATTCTCTAGTTTTCTAACTAGTTTTCGGTAACTTTCGGGTATTTTCTAAAGGAGTTCTGCTAACGACATGAAAGGAAAGAAGTTGAACACTAAACACTTTAAACTAAAACTATAATTTGAAACTTAATCTAAAACACAAGCTTTCGGCTCACATTAGCCATCATCAGGTAAAAACGAAAATATTAAACAAGGCAAAAAAACTTTTTAATAATAAGAAAGGATAATAAGAAATTACATATCAATATCAAACATATGCACAATATGGCAATGGATTGTTACAACTTATGAATATTACAAGCACTGCTTGTAATACTATGAAGTACTAATACTCTATTACAAGTGAAATTTGATTTATTTAGTTCCCTTGAGTGAACAGTGTTGAGGTTATTTGTAATGCTATCTTATTAGTCTAGTCGAAGGTTTTGTCCGGTTAACATTGTTGTTCCTTTAAATAATGTAAATTTCATTATCTTAATTAAAAAATTCTCTACTTCTGTAAGTAATATTGTTTTATGTATCTCTGAAATATTTCTACTTGTAATATTCATAAGTTGGAACAATCCATTTTCATATTGTGTATATGTTTGATGTTGATATGTGATTTCTTATTATCCTTTGTTTGTAGGCCTATGAAAAAGGTTTTAAATAAAAATCGAAACGTTGGCAACAAGAGTTTGATTTTTTTATCCTGGAAAATTGACCGAACCCCGATTAGAGAACACACCTATTCTATCAAACGGTCGATATATTATTGAATCTGTTATATATAGGTTAACAGTGTAACCTCGTGAAGACCGAAAGTCGGAGTTGACTGTCAGAGGCGCTTAATCACTCCATTACTACCCCATGGGACATTATATACCCAGGAATTTCCATAGTATATTTACTTATAGTAAAGCTAAGTTTAGGCCGGCTACTCCAAATTTTTATTGTGAGGTTTATGAAAATGTTTGAAACAAAACATAGGATTTTTAAGTTTGATTTGAACTTTGAACACTGTTCTGAATGTTATTGTAGAGATAAAAAAATAGTTATGGCAACCCTGATTCCTTTTATTCAAAAAAACAGATATTTTTTTTTTGTTTATTTTATGAGTCAGTGGCAACACTGGCTTTAAGAGATAAATGATAGACGGAAGTCAATATTTAACTGATAAAACCAGACAAATGCATTTCGTAGAACGACATTCCATTCGCATTAGGCCATATTTCTTAATTCTAACCTACTTCTGAGAACTATCCGGTATTCATTATAGATAATGACTGTTTTCTTGAAATCTTTTAATTCGTCGAACAGTTTAAATGATATAATTAGACTCATTATGACTTAAGAAAACTAGTAAATAATATTATGCAACTAGATGACCCTGCAAACTTCGTAACGCCCTAACTATTAGTAAATATGTACCGTGTTACCTTAAGCTTTTTTAAGTACATATTACTAAATATATTTTACTTAAGTAATACTTTGCCTAATATATCTGCAAAGATAAAATAAAAAACATGAAATAATTATTATTATTTATTATTAACCATTATATTATTCAGTTCTCGTTTTATTCCTACAGTCATCATCAAAGATATTTTCAAACCAAAAAACTATAATTCAAATCATAAAATTAACTGATTATGCAAAAACAAAGATAATAAAACTTTCAACCCCTATCAAAAAAAAAATCTGGAGTGGCCTACACTCTACTTTACTATAAGTAACTCAATGTCAAATTTCTTGAGTATATAAAACATAACGTAACATTTAAGCATAACATAAATATCTAAATGGGATATAATTATTAGCATTGCATTTGTGAGGTAGTACAGATAGTGATTGAAGGACATATCAATTTATAAGCTTATTTTTGTACATCACAAATAATTTATTATTTGCAAATAGTTTCATTAGTAAACTACAGCAGTAATAACATTTTTGAAAAACCAATGTGACATTTCTTGAAACGAAATATTATCCTACAAGAGAGCATGCCTATTGTTCAAATAGCCAGTAGATTTCTTACATCGTTTTCTTGACATCCTTCTACATTGAATATTAATGTAATATTTTCAAATTTGAAACAGTAAAATACCCTTTTTTTCTCTGAAAAACATCTTAAACAGCGAAGAAAATGTTGTTTTAAGGTGATTTGTTAATTAAAGATGTACGACAATTACAGTTATTAATCTCTAAACGAAAGATTTATATTTTTGAATTACTTTTATAATTTTGGTTTTTAACAGAATTATTATACTGGGAATTTTATGGCTTCTTAGTATTTAATAAGATCATTTTCCTTCCCCTTTGTCAAATAACATATATACGATTTTTTTTTTTAATGAGTGTTATCATTTACCTGCACAATATTATTCCTCTTACATCTCTTATAAGTCAATAATATATTTTCATTTTTCCATTAGAAACATCAATTTTATCTCAGTGGATTCGCTCAAAAAATTTCTAAGTCAATGTAAACAATGTAAAAAAATACAAAAAATTCGACAAGTATAGCAGGTGATCTCTTAGTCTAGGATAAACAAAGAGTTTTTATATCGTTATTGCTCTTTTCCGTAATTGAAACTTCATGATTTTTTTTTTTATGAATTGCTAATTTTTTGTTCCATTTTTGGTCAAATTTTCATAATTTTTTAACGAGCTGTTTTAGCGTCAAAAAAACATTTTCTGAAAACACATATCGCACTCTAACGCCCCTTTAGCGAATGTAATTTTAGAAAAAAATATCTCAACTCATTGTCCATATAATGTTCTATTTATAGGCATAGTTTCATTCTTGTCCGTCAAACAGTATGGCTTGTATCGCTCTCACAAGGTTTGAGATTGATTTATAAGTCAAAATTTTTACATTTTATTGAAAAAAAAATATTTCCTGTTGATATAAAATTTTGAATATATTTTTCGTTTGTTCCATTTGTAACCTCAAAGATAATGTCAAAATCTTAAAACTCTAGGGTTAGTAGTTTAGGAGAAATAAATGTTTTAAA
This sequence comes from Hermatobates lingyangjiaoensis, assembly GCA_026182355.1. Lineage (NCBI taxonomy): Eukaryota > Metazoa > Arthropoda > Insecta > Hemiptera > Hermatobatidae > Hermatobates > Hermatobates lingyangjiaoensis. The sequence goes on along the minus strand of JAPFBL010001142.1, from coordinate 23,141 downwards.
AAAAACGGTTTTTGGCAAAAAAAGTGACTTTCCCATCATGCATAATTCTTCCCAAACAATAGGGATCTTCGTCTAAATGGGGCCCATTTTTGTGTAAAATATCAACTTGATCCATCAAAGATTCTGGACCGTAGCGTGGTAACAAGCAATGCTAACACACGCATCCACCCACCCACCCACACACACACAGACATCATCGTAAAAACTTCATAAAACGACTTCTGGGACCTCAAAACATGTAATTCCGTCAAAATCTCGAGATCGAATTTTTTCACGATCACTATACTTTACTTATAGTAAAGTAACAAGTTTGAAAAAATTTAAAATAAATTATATTATATTTTTTTTTTGATTTGCAACTATTTTTTCAAAACAGTTGAAAAATCCTTTTAAAAACAGATTTATATGCATAAAAAATATCTACAATCTTAAAAACTGGTTTTTGTTCAAATTTTTTGTTCTAATTTTTTTCTATTTTCTATTTTTACTCTATTGAAACTTTATATAAATCAGTAGTCGAGAAATTATATCAATATATATAAATGAACTTTCTTTCATTTTTTTAAAATCAATTTTGATTGAATTCAAATCAAAAATATCTTTTATGAATAAGTTGATATTAAGAGGAAAATAATAGAAAAAAAAATCAGTTAATCAATGAAGTATTGAGGAAAACTATATGTCTGAGATTTTGACAAGTCATTATGAATGAAGTGGGAAAATTGAGGAAACTGGGGGAAAAGGAAAAATTGAGTGACTGCTATACGCACACACACACACACACACACACACACACACACACACACACACACACACGCACGCACGCACGCACGCACGCACAAACACACAACGTAGTTGTAGTGGTTAACTACAACCAATGGACACCATACAAAGATGTTCTTTCCTACTGCAAAATCAAGATCATCGGTAAATCTACCCCTCACATACCAAATAACTCAGGCACTATCTGGACACGGAGCAAACAAAGCATACCTCCATAGATTTCAAATTGAAGATTCACCAAGCTGTAGCTGCGATCAACACACACCACAAACATGGAATCATATTATTCTGGACTGCCCCAAATTTGAAAGAGAAAGAATACCAATGAAGCAAAAAATTATACTGAGTTCTAACTACCTATGGCCACCATCAATGGACAAATTTGTGACACAAGAAGTATTAAATGAATTCATAATGTTCATAAATCAAATAGATTTTAATCAATTTTAATGTATGTAATATGTAACTAATAATATTTGTTAAATGCATGTAATATCAATAAATGGAGCATGCAGTTGCAATTGCTGGAAAAAAACACACACACACACACACTCTCACTCACACTCACATACTGAGAGAGAGAATGAGTTAGGGAGGGGGTGATAGAGTCAGAGGGAAAAATATAATAATAATAATAATATCACTTTAAAATATAAGAAAACTACGACATTTTTAACTAGTGAAAGCACAAATTTGCTGTTGTTTATCAATACTGAACTGACTGTCATTTGCTGGCTAATTAGACATAAGATGTTTTGAACTGAATGAATCATGGTGTTTTATGTATTATAGTTATTGTTTGTTTATAGATAATGAAACTGAGGTGTCTGGAAGGAGGAAAGAGCTACCAACAGCTGCCAAGTGGGGGCGATGACCCGAACAGCTTTATGTTGGAGAGTACCGCATCGAGCTCTACTCAGGTAAAGGGATTGTGGTGTCTGTGTGTCTCTAGTGAGAGAGTAGGGAGGGAGGGAGAGCGTGGAGTGAGTGAAAGAAAGAGGTTGTGAAAGATATTGGGTCTTTCACTTTCACTCTCCCTGGAGAGAGAGAATGAGAGCCCTCCACCCTATCTCTTCATTCCCCTTGTATCACTCCCTCTGTCTCACTCTCTCTCCAGTGATAGTCCTCTCAATCCTATAAGATTTATAGAGCCCTCTCTACCCTATATCTCTCTCCCTCCCACTCTCCAGCGAGAGCTTCCACTAAACTATCTCTCTAACTCCCTATTATCTCTCACTCTCTCTCTCTCTCCAGTGAGAGCCCTCTCAACCTTAAGTTAAATAGAGCTCTCTCTACCCTACCCTTTCTCCTCTCTCCCTCCCCTCCCTATTCTCTCTCTCTCTCTCTCCAGTGAGAGCCCTCTCAACCCTAAGTTATATAGAGCTCTCTCTACCCTATCTCTCTCCTCTCTCCCTCCCTATTCTCTCTAACTCTCTCTCTCCAGTGAGAGCCCTCTCAACCCTAAGTTATATAGAGCTCTCTCTACCCTATCTTTTCCTCTCTCCCTCCCTATCTCTCTAACTCTCTCCTCCTCCCTTCCCCAGTGGAGCCCTCTCAACCCTAAGTTTATAGAGCTCTCTCTACCCTTTCTCTCTCCCTCTCCCTCCCTATTCTCTCTAACTCTCTCTCTCCAGGAGAGCCCTCTCAACCCTAAGTTATATAGAGCTCTCTCTACCCTATCTCTCTCCTCTCTCCCTCCCTATTCTCTCTAACTCTCTCTCTCCAGTGAGAGCCCTCTCAACCCTAAGTTATATAGAGCTCTCTCTACCCTATCTCTCTCCCTCTCTCCCTCCCTATCTCAGTCACGACACTCTCTCTCTCTCTCTCTCTCCAGTGAGAGCCCTCTCAACCCTAAGTTATATAGAGCTCTCTCTACCCTATTTTCCTCTCTCCCTCCCTATTCTCTCTAACTCTCTCTCCCAGTGAGAGCCCTCTCAACCCTAAGTTATATAGAGCTCTCTCTACCCTATCTCTCTCCTCTCTCCCTCCCTATTCTCTCTAACTCTCTCTCTCCAGTGAGAGCCCTCTCAACCCTAAGTTATATAGAGCTCTCTCTACCCATCTCCTCCTCTTCCCTCCCTATTCTCTCTAACTCTCTCTCTCCAGTGAGAGCCCTCTCAACCCAAGTTATATAGAGCTCTCTCTACCCTATCTCTCCCTCTCTCCCTCCCTATTTCTCTAACTCTCTCTCTCCAGTGAGAGCCCTCCAACCCTAAGTTATTAGAGCTCTCTCTACCCCTATCTCTCTCCTCTCTCCCTCCCATTCTCTCTAACCTCTCTCTCCAGTGAGAGCCCTCTCACCCTAAGTTATATAGAGCTCTTCTACCCTATCTCTCTCCTCTCTCCCCTCCCTATTCTCTCTAACTCTCTCTCTCCAGTGAGAGCCCTCTCAACCCTAAGTTATATAGAGCTCTCTCTACCCTATCTTTCTCTTCTCTCTCTCCGTCCCTACTCTCTCATACACTCTCTCTCTCTCCCTCTCTCTCCAGTGAGAGCCCTCTCAACCCTAAGTTATATAGAGCTCTCTCTACCCTATCTCTCTCCTCTCTCCCTCCCTATTCTCTCTAACTCTCTCTCTCCAGTGAGAGCCCTCTCAACCCTAAGTTATATAGAGCTCTCTCTACCCTATCTCTCTCCTCTCTCCTCCTATTCTCTCTCTCTCTCTCTCCAGTGAGAGCCCTCTCAACCCTAAGTTATATAGAGCTCTCTCTACCCTATCTCTCTCCTCTCTCCCTCCCTATTCTCTCTAACTCTCCCTCTCCAGTGAGAGCCCTCTCAACCCTAAGTTATATAGAGCTCTCTCTAGCCTATCTCTCTCTCTCTCTCTCTCTCCGTCCCTACTCTCCCTCTCTCTCTCTCCCTCTCTCTCCAGTGAGAGCCCTTCAACCCTAAGTTATATAGAGCCTCTCTTTCCCTACCTCCCTCTCTCCTCCCTATTCTCTCTAACTCTCCTCTCCGTGAGCCCCTCTCAACCCTAAGTTAAAGAGCTCTCTCTACCCTATCTCTCTCCTCTCTCCCTCCTTTCTCTCTAACTCTCTCTCTCCAGTGAGAGCCCTCTCAACCCTAAGTTATATAGAGCTCTCTCTACCCTATCTCTCTCCTCTCTCCCTCCCTATTCTCTCTAACTCTCTCTCTCCAGTGAGAGCCCTCTCAACCCTAAGTTATATAGAGCTCTCTCCCCCTTCTCTCTCCTCTCTCCCTCCCTATTCTCTCTAACTTCTCTCTCCAGTGAAGCCCTCTCAACCCTAAGTTATATAGAGCTCTCTCTACCCTATCTTTCCTCTTCTCTCTCTCCGTCCCTACCTCTCATACACTCTCTCTCTCCCCCCCTTTTTGAGAGCCCTCTCAACCCTTATTTAATAGAGCTCTCTCTACCCTATCTCTCTCCTCTCTCCCTCCCTATTCTCTCTAACTCTCTCTCTCCAGTGAGAGCCCTCTCAACCCTAAGTTATATAGAGCTCTCTCTACCCTATCTCTCTCCTCTCTCCCTCCCTATTCTCTCTAACTCTCTCTCTCCAGTGAGAGCCCTCTCAACCCTAAGTTATATAGAGCTCTCTCTACCCTATCTTTCTCTTCTCTCTCTCCGTCCCTACTCTCTCATACACTCTCTCTCTCCCTCTCTCTCCAGTGAGAGCCCTCTCAACCCTAAGTTATATAGAGCTCTCTCTACCCTATTCTCTCCTCTCTCCCTCCCTATTCTCTCTAACTCCTCTCTCCAGTGAGAGCCCTCTCAACCCTAAGTTATATAGAGCTCCTCTAAACCTATCTCTCTCCTCTCTCCCTCCCTATTCTCTCTAACTCTCTCTCTCCAGTGAGAGCCCTCTCAACCCTAAGTTATATAGAGCTCTCTCTACCCTATCTCTCTCCTCTCCCCTCCCTTTCTCTCTAACTCTCTCTCTCCAGTAGAGCCCTCTCAACCCTAAGTTTATAGAGCTCTCTCTACCCTATCTCTCTCCTCTCTCCCTTTTCTCTCTAACTCTCTCTCCCAGTGAGAGCCCTCTCAACCCTAAGTTATATAGAGCTCTCTCTACCCTACTCTCTCCTCTCTCCCTCCCATTCTCTCTAACTCTCTCTCTCCAGTGAGAGCCCTCTCAACCCTAAGTTATATAGAGCTCTCTCTACCCTATCTCTCTCCTCTCTCCCTCCCTATTCTCTCTAACTCTCTCTCTCCAGTGAGAGCCCTCTCAACCCTAAGTTATATAGAGCTCTCTCTGCCCTTTCTCTCTCTCTCCCTCCCTATTCTCTCCCTTTCTCTCCCCCTCTCCAGGGAGAGCTTCCTCTAAACTATCTCTCTCCCTCCGTACATTTTCTTTTCTCTCTCTCTCTCTCTCTCAAGTGAGAGCCCTCTCAACGCTAAGATTTATAGAGCTCTCTTACCCTATCTCTCTCTCTCTCTCTCTCTTCCTCTCTCTCCAGTGAGAGCCTCTCAGCCCTAAGTAATATAGAGCACTCTCAATCCCTGTGATTTATTCACCTCCCACAGCATAAATTGAGGGTCTGGTGAGTATCCACCCCTGACATACCAGACCAGTGGCGAGTACTTTGCCTCTGGGCTACACCTACCCTGGCCCCTTACACTTGACTATACCTTGCTAGTAAGTTTCTCAACCTTTGCCCTGTACTACACCCATTGCCTGCGACTTCAATGACAGTATAAGTACGGTGTAAGAATGAGAGAGTGGTCTAGTCAGACAGACCATTTGTATTGATGTTGTTTGGTAATCCCCGTGACCTTGCCTCCGTGTTACATTGCTGTGCACGTTATCGACTAGATACTTCGCACGTAACCCTCTAAGTGCCGTGCTAACACACCCTTACCTACATCCCCTCTAAAATAATGTAAAAAAAAAACAATATTCTTTAGATATTTTAATATCTTTATTAAATTAATACTTTCTCCTTTCTTCTGTATATAAGTAGGCAAGTTCCGCCTTCGCTTATTAATTCAGTCTTTATGTGTTATGTCATTATGTTTATCACTCCCTTTCTCGTCCCCAGCTCTCTCTCTCTCTCTCTCTCTCTCTCTCTCTCTCTCTCTCTCTCTCTCTCTCTCAGTTAAATTACTTTTCAGAACTTTTATATATATATGTATATATCAATGATCAAACCACACTAAGAAATGGGAAAACAAGACTAAGATCTTTCAACCATAACAAGCGGTCGTCACCGAACGCTTGTTACGGTTGAAAGATCTTAGTCTTGTTTTCCCATTTCTTATGTGGTTTGATCATTGATTGTTATTTCACGTGTATATGTGAAATCTTTATATATATATATATATATATATTATATATATATATAACCACAGTAACGTCACAGTAACCTTGTAACGTTAATTGCCGGTGCGTCTACAACGTGCTTGGTCTCCCTTTCTCTTTTCTCCTGAGACGGATTCCCCGAAAATTTGAGTCTGTAATGTGTTTCCTTACTCTGTGTGTTACTCTTCTTGAATTTTAACTGGTATTGTGTCAGTTTGGATCGTGTTTCGTTTTGTTAAGTGAAAATATTATATATATATATATTATATATTATATAATATATTTAATATATATATAAATTCACACAAGGGGTTCTTGAGGATTTTGGTCATAAAACATAGAACTTCTGATTATAAACCGACGTTTCGCCAAAAGTTGTTTGGCATTTTCAAGGCTAAAAAAACAGCTAAGTCGTTAATAAATTGTTTTTTAGCCTTGAAAATGCCAAACAACTTTTGGCGAAACGTCGGCTTATAATCAGGAGTTGTATGTTTTATTACCAAAATCCTCAAGAACCCCTTGTGTTAATTTGAAATATCAGTGGTCGACAAGCTATATCAATATATATATATTATCAAATTCGTAAATTTGCAGGGTCTCTGAAAGTGTAATTTCATTGCTCCTGTTTATGATTAAAAGATGTGTTTATTGTGCTGCAGGAGGTGGTGCGGTTCTACAACGTGACGATAGCTGGCAGGAGGTAGTCGTGGAGGAGGACTTGGTAGCTAGCGACCTGTGCCGACTGCTAGCGGTCAAGAATCGCCTCAGCGATGACCAGGTCACTTGGTCTTTGATGGAAACCCGACCAGAGCTTGGATTAGGTATACAACACATATCTGCTTCAGCGTCGAAACAGTCATTTCTTTTTTAACATCCAATGTCTATGAGGTGTGAGCAAAAAGTTAGCACATATTTGAATTTCGCAAAACTTTTTGTGTTGTTGTGTTGGTACACTCGTCACGATTATATGTTACAGTTTTGACTATGTAGCATATTTCTTTTTATAGTAAAGGTATAAAGGTTAGAGAGAGGGAGAAAAGGTGAGAGAGAGAAAGAGGGAGGGAGAAAGCGAGAGAGTGATAGAAAGGGGAGTGAAAAAGAGTCAGGGAGAGAAAGGATAATTACAATTCAGACAGAGTGAGTGAAAAGAGGGATAGAGAGAGAGAAAGAGAGAGTGGGAGAGAGAGTAATAGGGAAGGAAACAAGAAAGAGAGAAAGGATAATTACAGACAGAGAGAGTGAGTGAAAAGAGGGATGGAGAGAGAGAAAGAGAGAGTGGGAGAGAGAGTAATAGGTAAGGAAACAAGAAAGAGAGGAAGGATAATTACAGACAGAGAGAGTGAGTGAAAAGAGGGATGGAGAGAGAGAAAGAGAGAGTGGGAGAGAGAGTAATAGGGAAGGAAACAAGAAAGAGAAGGATATTACAGACAAGAGAGTGAGTGAAAAGAGGGATGGAGAGAGAGAAAGAGAGAGTGGGAAGAGAGTAATAGGGAAGGAAACAAGAAAGAGAGAAAGGATAATTACAGACAGAGAGAGTGAGTGAAAAGAGGGATGGAGAGAGAGAAAGAGAGAGTGGGAGAGAGAGTAATAGGGAAGGAAACAAGAAAGAGAGAAAGGATAATTACAGACAGAGAGAGTGAGTGAAAAGAGGGATGGAGAGAGAGAAAGAGAGAGTGGGAGAGAGAGTAATAGGTAATGAAACAAGAAAGAGAGAAGGATAATTACAGACAGAGAGAGTGAGTGAAAAGAGGGATGGAGAGAGAGAAAGAGAGAGTGGGAGAGAGAGTAATAGGGAAGGAAACAAGAAAGAGAGAAAGGATAATTACAGACAGAGAGAGTGAGTGAAAAGAGGGATGGAGAGAGAGAAAGAGAGAGTGGGAGAGAGAGTAATAGGGAAGGAAACAAGAAAGAGCGAGACAGACAAGCTCCCCTTCTTTCTTCGTGCTAGTGGGACGAAGAGAGAGGGAGGGAGAAATGAGAGAATGGTAGAGAGGGGAGTGAGAAAGAGGGAGAGAGAAAGGGTAAATAAAAGACAGAGAGAGAGTGAGTGAATAGAGGGATGGAGAGAAAGAGAAAGAGAGAGTGGGACAGAGAGTAATAGGGAAGAAAACAGAGAACGAGAGAGTCGGAAAGAGAGGTAGAGAAAGAGGTAGTGCTTGAGAGTGGGAGGAAGAGAGAGAGGAAGAGGGAGGGAGAAAGTGAACGAATGATATAGAGGGCATTGAGAAAGAGGAAGGGAGAGAGGGGAAGAAGGGAGTGTGAGAAAGAGTGTGGGAAAAAGAGAGGGAGAGAATGAAAGAGAAGGGACTGAGAAAGAGGGAGGGAGAGAAAGGGAGAGTACAAGACAGAGAGAGAGTGAGTGAAAAGAGGACTGGAGAGAGAGAGAGAGAGAGAGTGAGGGAGAGAAGAGTGAGACAGTTTGGGGTAGTAGTTACATGCGAAGAAAAAATAATGATAAAGAATTAAAGGCGATTAATGGGGTAGAAAAGAAATGATGCAGGTGTTTATTAACGAAACTATACGACTGTTTGTCGCATTGTAAATAAAGTAGTTTATTGATGGTTTGTAGGTCATTTACTTATCTTGCCCGGATACTTGGTAAAAACCATGGAAAGTCCCACATAAATTAAGTCACAAGTTGCTTTTAAAGGCAAGGTCTACCTTTTGCAGGTTTATTTAACGAGGAAGAAACTGTGCAATCACCTGAGTTACCTTGGGAAAAATATGGTTCTGCCAACAAGGCAAATGGGAAGTAACTTGAATAAGGTCAGCTGGTGAATACTCTGCATCAGGAGTACTGTGGTAATCACAAGTCTACCGTATAAGGTCAAAACGATAAATCATTATCAAGTACTAGCAACAGCTGTGTCTTCTAATCAACTATTGCAAGTCTACCTTATAAGGTCAAAACGATAAATCATAATCGAGTACTAGCAACAACTGTGTCTTCTAATCACATTCAATTCCTTATAAGGTCAAAAGATAAATCTTCAGTCTAGCAAAAACGTGTCTTCTAATCAACTATCGCAAGTCTACCTTATAAGGTCAAAACGATAAATCATAATCGAGTACTAGCAACAACTGTGTCTTCTAATCAACTATTGCAAGTCTACCTTATAAGGCAAAAGATAAACATACTGAGTCTACAACAACTGTGTCTTCTAATCAACTATTCAATTCCTTATAAGGTCAAAAGGATAAGTCATATCCAACAGGTAAGGTTTCTAAAGTAAAAATCATTATCAAGTTAGCAAAAACGTGTCTCTAATCACTTTCAATTTCCTATAAGGTCAAAAGATTAAGTCATTTTCAAGGTCTAGCAAAAACAGTGTTTCTATTCAACTATTGAAGCATCGTATAAGGTCAAAAGGTTAGGTCATTTTATTTAGCAAAAAAGTGTCTTCTATTCAACTATTGCAAGTCATCGTATGGTCAAAAGGATGATAATTCCAACAGTAAGGTCAAAAAGATAAAATCATTATCAAGAATAAACAAAAACTTTGTCTCTAAAACTATTCAAGTCCTTTAAGGAAAAAATTAAGTATTATATTTTAGCAAAACGTGTTTCTTTCAAATATTGCAAGTTATCGTATAAGGTCAAAAGGTTAGTATTTTCAATTTAGCAAAAACAGTGTTTTATTCAACTATTGCAAGTCTATGTATAAGGTCAAAAGGATTAAGTCATTTTCAACTTCTAGCAAAAACCAGTGTCTTCATTCAATTTGCAAGTCTATGTATAAGGAAAAGGATAAGATCATAAACAGGTAAGGTCAAAAAATAAAATTTCAAAACAAAAACTGTGTCTTCTATTCAACTATTGCAAGTCTATCGTATAAGGTCAAAAGGATAAGATCATATTCCAACAGGTAAGGTCAAAAAGATAAAATCATTATCAAGTAATAGCAAAAACTGTGTCTTCTATTCAACTATTGCAAGTCTATCGTATAAGGTCAAAAGGATTAAGTCATTTTCAAGTTTTAGCAAAAACAGTGTCTTCTATTCAACTATTGCAAGTCTATCGTATAAGGTCAAAAGGATTAGTCATTTTCAAGTTTTAGCAAAAACAGTGTCTTCTATTCAACTATTGCAAGTCTATCGTATAAGGTCAAAAGGATTCAGGCATTTTCAAGTTCTAGCAAAAACAGTGTCTTCTATTCAACTATTGCAAGTCTATCGTATAAGGTCAAAAGGATTAAGTCATTTTCAAGTTCTAGCAAAAACAGTGTCTTCTATTCAACTATTGCAAGTCAATCGTATAAGGTCAAAAGGATAAGATTACATTCCAACAGATAAGGTCAAAAAGATAAAATCATTATCAAGTAATAACAAAAACTGTGTCATCTAATCACTATTTCAATTGTGCCTTATAAGGTCAAAAGGATTAAGTCATTATCAAGTTTTAGCAAAAACAGTGTCTTCTATTCAACTATTGCAAGTCTATCGTATAAGGTCAAAAGGATTAGGTCATTTTCAAGTTCTAGCAAAAACAGTGTCTTTTATTCAACTATTGCAAGTCTATCGTATAAGGTCAAATGATTAGGTCATTTTCAAGTTCTAGCAAAAACAGTGTCTTCTTTTCAACTATTGCAAGTCTATCATATAAGGTCAAAAGGATAGATCACATACCAACAGATAAGGTTAAAAAGATGAACAGATGTTTAATCACCAAATGCAAGTGTGTTGGTTAAAAGGAATCAAGGACATGGTAGATCTCTCAACCAAAACAAGTGGTGCCCGCAGTGAGGTGGGGTGAGGGACTGGCTTTATCACACTCAGATTTACAAACATAAGAACGTTACAGAGTACCTTATTTACTTGATCGGGAGGTACTATCAGGTTATATTTATGAAGTATCATATCAGCTTCCTTTTAAAACCTTTTTTTTTGTTTTAAGCTTGGATATGTGATCCTCCGTTTAGAAAGTGAGGAAGGTAAGCTTTAGCGAGCTGTCGCTGACTCTGTTCTGTTGCCAAGTCACAAAAAGAATGAGTGTAGTCATAGGCGCACTCTACCTTGATGAAGGAGAGCTGCATGCATCACTTTTTATTATTTGAGGGTGTCTAAAGCACTGCGACTTAAAAAAAAATATACTTCCCCTCTTCTGTATTAAAGTTCCCAGCAGTTACCTTCAAGCCTCTAAAAAGCTCAGCACTTTTACTGGGTCCAGTGGTAAAAGTTTTCTATGGTTTTCTTGACTGTTTCGAAGCACCTACCTCTGTGTAGCAAAGTTGCCTAGCAGTCAGCCAGCAGCTGTAATGGTGTTTCTTTGCAGAATCTGCACAAACCATCATTCAGGCATCTACGTTTCGAGAGAAAGTGACTTCCTTTCTCTTTCTTCAGGAGAGTCTTCTTCGGGTTCTTAAGGTGCACTTGTGGGAGGTTGGCTTCCACTAGTTAGCGCTTTTGGACACCCTGCGCTTCAAGAAGATGGTGTCCGGACTTTCTTCTCCTTAGTATCAAACAGAGGAAAATCCCTGAAGCTCTATCGATGGTATTTTGTCAGCTCCGGTAGAGCATCGCATACCGGAGTAAGGCTGTTTACTCAAGGGAGTTCGCCTGGTACCCTTGAGGCTCCGTTCATAATACAGTAACCCCTGTATCATCCATCCTTCGGCACGGATCGCATAACACCTTAGATTGGGGCTGGGATAAAAGGAGGGGATTTGGGGATTAGGAAGGATGTGAAACGAAGGTGGTCAGGCCCAGCCCCTGATCACCTTTTCCTCCTCTTTCGTTTGTCCCTGCATAAAGCAGGTTAACAGGGTAGCCTCGTGAAGGCCGAAAGTCGGAGTTGAGTGTTAGAGGCTATTTGAGGCGCTTAATCACTCCATTACTACCCCTTGACTGACTTAGTGACTCTTCGATGCGGTTTTATGATAACTTAGTACAGGAAAGTACTAACACCACAGACCATTGCTGAAAAAAAAAGTATTGTTAATTATAAAATCAGTTAATATAGCAAAAGTGCTTAAACAATAAATAGCAATATACAGAGAGACATAAATACGGTATCACTGCAGAGCATGCCAGCACAGTTAACAGTCACTGCACAATCTATCGAGAGACATAACAGGCGAGAGAGAGAGGGAGGGAGGGAGAAAGGAAGAGAATGAGGAAGAAGGGAAAGGAGAAGAAGAGGACGGAGGAGATAAAGAAGGGGAAGGGGAAGAGAGAGAGGAATAAAGAGAGGAGGAGTATGAGAGAGAGAGAGAGAAAGGGGGGAATGAGAGAGAGAGAGAGAGAGAGGGGGAATGAGAGACGAGTATGAGAGAGAGAGAGAGAGGAGAGAGAGAGAGAGAGAGAGGAGAAGAGAGAGAGAGAGAGAGAGAGACAGAAATACGGTATGACTGCAGAGCATGCCAGCACAGTTAACAGTCACTGCACAATCTATCGAGAGACACAACAGGCGAGAGAGAGAGGGGGGGAGGGAGAAAGGAGGAGAATGAGAGAGAGGGACGGAGAGATAAAGAGAGGGGAAGGGGAAGAGAGAGAGGAATAAGAGAGAGGAGGAATATGAGAGAGAGAGAGAGAGAGCGAGAGAGAGACAGCCTCACTGCATATTTCTTTTATGAATCTGAACAGTAAATGTGAAAATCCAGCGATTATGAATAAAAGCGATCTAAAATTGGTGAATTGAAGTGAAAAATATACTTATAGTGCAATTAACTGAATAAATATAAGAATTTATAAATGTATAATTCATTTTACATGTTTCCCTTTCCAAGGTTCTCAGGTTAGGCAATGCATCCTCTGGGACGTCCCTGGGTGTTCCTTAGTATCACTGAGGGACTCTGGCGAAGAAATCTTGTTTTCTGTTGAAAAATCTTAGTAATTTGTCTAATCTTCTTATTCTGGTTATTTTTCATATAAATATAATTATATTTTTAAAATTCAATAATACTAACCAATCTTATTTGTTTTTTTTTTTCAGAAAGACTGGTTGAAGACCATGAAAAAGTCCTCAAGGTCTATCGTCAAACATGGTCAGTTCCTATTAAGTTCATCTTCAGGGATGTTCCAAATAAATTTGATTTCTTCATTAATACAAGAGTTAGCTTGGGAAATGAACAACTGGTAAGAACAACTTTATATTTTAAATTTATAAAGGAAAAAATAAAATATTTAAAGAAAGGAACTTTTGATTGCTGTTTTGTCAGATAGAAATGAACAAAAGACTACAAAAAGTTAATTATAAGAAATTAACGCGTTTCGAACACTTGATGTTCTTCTTCAGGTTATATCTAGAAAAAAAATATATATGTATTTAAGATCTTTGGGAACATAAGGAGCGAATTAATTAAAATGATCATTAGTTGTGCAATCCGTAATCCTGTGGTATTTACTCATTCTGAGGTAAAATGGATAAACCAACAAAAGTCTTCACACAAATGAAGTTTTATTCAACGCGTTTCGAACATTTTGTGTTCATAGGAGGACACTATAATACAAATTATATCTAATCAGTTACAAAATTAGAGTGAAATAATTAAATTCAATTAAAAAATTGAAAACAACTCACTGGACCAACCCATCAGTACCACATCCTTGGGTATGTCTTGAATTCTCTTAATTGAATTTAATTATTTCACTCTAATTTTGTAACTGATTAGATAAAATTTGCATTATAGTGTCTTCCTGATGATGAACACAAAGTGTTCGAAACGCGTTGAATAAAACTTCATTTGTGTGGAGACTTTTGTTGGTTTATCCATTTTACCTCAGAATAATTAAAATGAATACATCTGACACTATTGAGTGATAACGGGAATAATATTGAAATGGCTTAAATTGATGAACTTAAAACTACTTACTGAGACATGTCTAATTTATGCATAAAAGAGATTCTTAATTAGCTGCTCTGCTGGGATGGTTGTTCGGGAGGTGAGACCAAGCTAGGACTAAGGGTGTCAGGGAGTGTTTTCAGGGGTGGGAGAAAATTCAAAGGAATCCAGGAGGTCTTGGCACGTATATTAGTCTAACTCAGTGTTTCCCAAAATTTTTCGAGTGACCGCCCCCTTGGGTCCATAAACCTATAACTCAACACCCTTGAATAAATAATCAGATTCCTAGACTAAATTTGTTTCATACCAAATGAGTAACATTTTAATAATAAAATTAAAATAATGACTAGTCGAATATTTATTTTAGAATCCAATAGATGTATTGTTTCATAGCATATTTATGCAAAAGAATTAATATACAATAAAAGAAAGTTAGATGAGAATATACTTTTAACATAAAAAGTAAATTATCAAAACGAATAATTTTAAGAAACTGTTTCCTAGAAGTTTACATGTCGTATTTCAGTTAAATTTAGAAATTTTATTGCATGAACATTTTTAATTTTTGGAAATAGAATCCCCGCTCCTTTTTGCATTACCGCCCCCCGTTATCAAAGCACAGCCCCCAGGGGGGGCGGTACCGCCCACTTTGGGAAACACTGGTCTAACTGCACCATGAGAACATGTGTGTAACTTCCAGACAATGGCTAAGTAGTCCTTACTTTGGTACCTCTGCTTTGATGATACTTGTAATTTTGTAGTTGATACTTTTTGTAAGATGAGGTTTAAAGGTCAATATTTCTTGATATCCTATCCAGCATGTTAGTTGAACCGCTGGCAGTTCAAGGTCATGGACACAAAATGACCGATTGAATTACCTTATTTATTTAATTATTTAGTATTATTATTAATTAATTTATAATTAATTAATAGTGTATTCTCCCTTAAAGGGTAATTCACCTCAAAGAGGTGTTAGGGTTAAGTATTGCTTAAAATTATACCCAATAGTCATTGCATATCTGTCACATTGAGCTACAGCAGCTATTCTCAAAGGGGTCCATGTGGACCCCCTGGGGGTCTATAGGACTTCATGGGGGGGTCTGTGATCACCAAGGGGTCTATTGGGGGTCTTTGGATGTCTCTTTAGTAAAAAATAAAAATAAATGAATAAATAAATAAATAAAATGAACATAATAATATTGAGAATAATAAATAAAATAATATGTATAAATGAATATTAAGGTATTCGTATTGTAATAAAAATAATAAGTAAATATAAACTAGATTTGGGGAGGAAGTGAGCATGAGTAATGAAAAAGTATGTTTTGATGACTTATAAAATATGTCCAATATTTTGATATGGAGAGTTTAACTTTGAGGATCGTGGGATTAGGAAGGGTTGAGAGTAGGATTTAGTTCCCGAACAAGAAGATTTTGTGGACAGTTTTTTCTGTCTATCTATTCTATTTGGAATAGATAGATTCCAAACTCAAATCATGTTGAATATCAACATTTCTGGCGTACCATGGAGCCCTAGCTATAAGGCGGGCACATTTATTCTGTACTATTTAGATGCATTTCTTGTTTGTGGGCGCCGCTCCAAACCAGACTGAGCATCCGTATGTCATAGTAGAACGAATGACCGCCTTATAGACAAGGTCCTTCACTGTCAGTGGAGTATTTCTTGATTTGAGTATGGAATAAAGATTGCACATAAGGAATATCCCCAGCTTAGATTTGTTCTGGAGATGTTGTCTGAATGTCAATCTGGAGTCCAATATGAGACCCAGATATTTTACTTGAGTTTTGTAGGGTATAACTCGATCGCCAATGAAGACAGGAGGTGGAAGAGGAGGGGTACCTTTACAGAAACGTATATGTGTACTCTTTGTCGGGTTCAGAGACAATTTCCAGGTTGTAAACCAGTGCAAGGCTCCATCAAGGAAATCTTGCAGTTTTCTGGTAGCACAACCCACATTGCAGCACCTATTAATTGTATCCGGTCATTCTTGTACAAGTGGAGCCAGAGATGCGGCTTGTTCCTTGGTGCTTCAGTCCAACGACCAACGACCAAGGATTCTTTCCGCGCACTGTTTGTGCACGTTGTATTAGCAGTTCCAGGTCACGGACCTACTACTGCTGAATTATTGTCCTGCTGTGGTGGTGGGGTCAGTATGTAAATGTCTGTACTTTTTTTTTTTTTTTTTTTTTATTCTGTGGTTCGTCCGTTTACGTCATTTCGTGGTCGTTTGGTCTCATTGTGTCCTGTCTTGTCAGTCTTTTTTAAGGATTTGGCCTTCTATTTTAATAACAGCTTCTAATGTGGATGTGTTTGGGGAATTATTTGGGATAGGCTTTGGATAAGGGGGTTTGGATGGGTTGGAATTGTCGTGTCCTCATTGGTCACCAGTCTACTCGTGAATTGGTCAATTGTTTCTAACCTGAGGTCTCTTTGAATATCCACATTTCTGGCATACTATCATGTGGTAGTGGGGCTTCTGTGGTGGTATCATGTGCTTCAGTCATGAGTGCGTAGTTGACAAATACATTTTTCAATGCATTTTTTGCAATTCTTAACTCTGCTTTCGGTTAGGTTAGGTTAGGTGGCAGTCCCACAAGAGAACACACATAGGCCAAGCATTGGCCCTTTGTGATACCACACAATGAAGATTGATTCTACAGTGGGAGTCCTAAATTTTGCCTAATTCAAATGTATTTAGAGTAGGGATCTTTAACGAGTACCTGACATCGTACAGGCTCGGGACCGACGGTTCAACGTCCTTCTCCGAGGGACGACGTGCTCAGATTTATTCACTTCCCGCGTGAATAAATCGAGGGCCAGATGAGGATTGAACCCCGGTCCTATCAGTTCAGAGATGAGCACGTAACCACTGAGCTAGCCTGGCCCCCAACTGCTTTCGGGTTGTACTCTTGTCGGGGGAATTGGTCGCATATGGGCTTCCATATGATGATATCTCATTCAAGTAGTGCATGTATATTGATTTTCATATTTTTCATGGTATAAACCACTATTCTAGTTATTGGTCAAAAATTAAAACTAGCCAAGGAAAATTTTTTATTTTTTCAATACAAGGGACAAGTAAAAGCACCAGTTTAGCTTGAATCCCGCCAAGTAAATTACATTAGCGAATGAAGTAGTAAAAGACCTAGATGCATGTCAACTAATTTGGCATGCACCTTGCTGTGCATGACTAGCTGACCCTTGACCCTTGAGAACATGTACTGACAGTCACTCTTATATTTAACACTCTGCTTGTTTTAACAAAAGGAAAACACATCTTTTTAACTATATAAAAAAGTTTCTTTTATATATAAATAAGACATGTCTCAGTATGTAGTTTTCAATTAAGGATCAATTTAAGCCATTTCAATATTATTCCCGTTATCACTCAATAGTGTCAGATGTATTCATTTTAATTATAATTAATTCCGCCCCTATGTTCCCAAAGCTCTTAAATGTATTATATATATATATATATATATAGTCTTCTATGGGTTGTCCGGGGAAAGGAATATGATTTGTTACAATATTGACCAATAGGAGTGAAGTTTACAGGTCCATGCGTGCGGTCCCAGTTACCCGCTGCTCAGCAAAGCCTCAGTCATTCTGCCAATAGGTATACAGGTTTCACAGTCCCTCTGTGTTAAATGATGTTTGGCAGAAAACATTAGCCTCACTTTATAGTGAGCCTTTCTATTTTTGATTTTTGTTGTGGTTGGGTGTTGTTGTTTACTATTTTCTGCTACAGATATTGATGTATTTTTAATGGATACTCTCGATTGTTTACTACGAAAAGCAGCCTTCGTCTTCATGCCAACGGTGGTAGAGGTTGCACAGTCCCTCTTGATTATTAAAAGATGTTGACACTGGACTCCAATTTCTTCTCGTAGAAACATCTTCGAGTTATAGGTTTTGTTTTCTTTCCTCTTCGTTTTGTTATTTTCATGTTTCCTCTTCGGTCGATTTTTCTTACTGCTATTGATGGATGGCTGGTAGGTGATGAAAAGTTCTGCACTGTTGACCTGGTGGTGGTATTTGCGAAATGTTTCAACCATTCTCTGGTTATCTTCAGGCAAGGTTATGGCCCAGACGTTGGTCCTTACCAACAAAACCTATAACTCGAAGATGTTTCTACTTGAAGAAGTTGGAGTCCAGTGTCAACACCGTTTAATAATCAAGAGGGACTGTGCAACCTCTACCCCCGTTGGCATGAAGATGAAGGCTGCTTTTCGTAGTAAACAATCGAGAGTATCAATTAAAAATACATCAATATCCGTAGCAGAAAATAGTAAACAACAACACCCAACCACAACAAAAATCAAAAATAGAAAGGGAACAGGAGCTCACTGTAAAGTGAGGCTAATGTTTTCTGCCAAACATCATTTAACACAGAGAGACTGTGCAACCTCTATACCTATTGGCAGAACGACTGAGGCTTCGCTGAGCAGCGGGTAACTGGGACCTCACGCATGAACCTGTAAACTTCACTCCTATTGGTCAACATTGTAACGAATCATATATATATATATATATTTCTAGATGTAACCTGAAGAAGGACATCAAGTGTTCGAAACGCGTTGTTTAGTTTCTTGTAATAAACTTTTTGTGTGGAGACTTAATAGTATTTCTAACATGAGTAAATACCACACTATAACAGATTGCACACTTAATGAATTATATTTATTTATATTAAAGTTGAGTGTGGGCCACTAAAGATTTTTTTATTTAAGCAATTTATGTAATAAATATTTGTTTTATATGATTATAAATGTGTCCCACACAGTTAAATTACTTATTTAATATATTTCAATATTGAATGGACGTTTGTATTAAATCGTCCATTTTAAATGCTGACTTCTGTTGTACGAACTGCTCAACAGATGGCACCACCTGTTACAAAGTATGTTTCCTTTTGCAATCACTTATTTTGGTTATAAGTTTCTTTTATGTTTCTAATATTATTTTCTTATTTACGCATTTATTATTTTTTTTTAAAAATAATTTAATAAAATATATATTCTATTTTATCAATTTAATTAACTTTAAATTTTTAACCTTTACTTGATAAACTGCAACAGGTCTTTAATCAAAGCATATATTGTTAAATAGCAGAGCAGATCCTGCATTCATAATCTTTGTCAAAAATTTTATCCTTTTTCAATTATTTATCAAGTTCAAAGAAGGGGTTCTTGAGTATTTTGGTCATAAAGAAAATTCAAGTAAGTTAAATAGACTGTTGGATTGTCTTTCCTCAGAAACAAGCCTTGAAAATGCCAAACTATTTTTGGCGAAACGTCGGCGTACAAACAAGACTTTAATTTTCTTTATGACCAAAATCCTCAAGAACCCCTTCTTTGAACGTTTCGGTCTTCTTTGACCATCTACAGGGTTATTTTTGAACACATATCCGTAGTATTTTAAAAAAACTATGTAACAATTTTATCTAAAGCTTAATTATAACAATCAAATAACACGATAGAAATATAAAGTAAACATTAAAACTGGCAGGTTGCAATTCCTGTTATATTAGACTCACCTGTGGACATATAACAGGAATTGCAAGCTGCAAATTTTAATGTTTACTTTATATTTCTATCGTGTTATTTAATTGTTAAAAATTAAGTTTTAGATAAAATTGTTAAATGATTTTTTAAAATACTATGGATATGTGTTCAAAAATAACCCTGTAGATGGTCAAAGAAGACCGAAACGTCGGTAATAATAAATACAATTAAAAATGGACAGAAGATCATATGGTGAGTTAATATACCTAGTTCCTGGAGAATATAAAGGACTAAAACGAAATCCAAAAAACTGATTAAGACAAAAGTAGACAGAAAATTTAATCTCACATGTATAAATGAAGGACTGTTCCCGAAATATACGAATATATATATATATATATATATATAATATATATATATATATATAGATAGATTAATTTACCACAATGAAAACAATTTTTTAAAACATTGTGGTAAATTAATCCATCTATTAAATCAAGTGTTATTTTGATTATTATTCAATATATATATATATATATATATATATTACTTCGAATAAAATGAAAGGTCCGTGTGGACAATCAACACTTTAACACAGAGAAAAGAACACAGAAAGACACTACAGAACTCACTTCGATATTTCGACATCCGTCGTCATCGGGAAGAAGTGCGAAGTACTCGCGTTGAGAAGCAAACTGGTACTGTGTGCATATATATGCATATATATATGTACACTTTTTTTCGTTAGAAATACGATCCAAAACGGACAAATATAGTTCAATACTGAAAAAGAAACATAGAGAAATCAGTGAGCTTGGTTTCCCTTTCTTATCTCTTCTGAAGACGGTTCAAACCGAAAATTAGAGACTGTAAGTGTGTTCCTTTGATTTCTCTATGTCTCTTTGTCTATATTGAACTATATATATATATATAGTTCAATGTACATAAAGAAACGTAGAGAAATTAAAAAACACACACTTACAGTCTCTAATTTTCGGTTGAACCGTCTTCAGGAGAGATAAGGAAGGGAAACCAAGCGCACTGGTACAGAGACGGTTGACCGTCTGTGATACAACCGTCTCTGTACCAGTGCGCTTGGTTTCCCTTTCTTATCTCTCCTGAAGACGATTGAACCGAAAATTAGAGACTGTAAGTGTGTGTTTTTTAATTTCTCTACGTTTCTTTATGTACATTGAACTGTATTTGTCCATTTCGGATCGTATTTTCATCAAAAAGGAGTATATAGATATATATTATGAGTTATATGTATTAATATGATCAAACCACAAAATGAAATGGGACAACAAGACGCACGGACACACACACACGTATATATATATATTGTATTTTTTGTTATTGACACCACATTTTTGTAGATTATATTATATATATATAGAAATCCAAAAAACTTGGATTTTTAAGACAAAAGTAGGCAGGAAATTTAATCTCACATGTATAAATGAAGGATTGTTCCCCAAATATACGAATATATATATATAATATATATATATTATGGGTTATATGTATTAATATGATCAAACCACAGAATGAAATGGGACATACTGACGCACGGACACACACACACACGTGTATATATATATATATATATATATTGTATTTTTTGTGATTGACACAAAATTTTTGGATATATATATAGTTCAATGTACATAAAGAAACGTAGGGAAATTAAAAACACACACTTACAGTCTCTAATTTTCGGTTGAACCGTCTTCAGGAGAGATAAGAAAGGGAAACCAAGCGCACTGGTACAGAGACGGTTGGAGACCAACCACGGGACGGTTGTTGGTGTCCAACCGTCTCTGTACCAGTGCGATTGCTCTCCTGAAGACGGTTGAACCGAAAATTAGAAACTGTAAGTGTGTATTTTTAATTTCCCTACGTTTTTTTATGTACATTGAACTGTATTTGTCCATTTCGGATCGTATTTTCATCAAAAAAGTATATATATATATTAGCACATGGGTAAGTACGCGATGTTGAGTTTGCATGTGGCGTCGCTGCACGTGGGCACAAGGTCAACAGTGCTTTCATTCTCTCCGCTATCAAAGAGGTCAATTGCCATTGACCTCCAGATGGTTGGTTTTGGTTTGAAGTAACGACTCCAGGTGGCTCAGGTCAAACACCATTACGTCTTTTCCCTTCAATCAGAGCTCTTCCGTCTTGTGGGTATGATCTTTTCCTCTTCTTACTCTCATTTGCTTTCTCATTCTAACACATTATCATTGGCGTACTGTAAAAATACAACAGATAAGTAACCCAAAGCTCTTATATTTTACTGTTTTAATTATAACATTAATTTATATATTTCAAAAATGTTATCTTATCACTAAAAGTGCGCACCACTTCTGTGATACCAACTCTTCTCGTAATCATACATTAATCTTAAACTACGTGAGCCATGCTACTTTGTAACCCATGTATTCAACATGGTTATGAAACATGTTTCAACCATAGTCGATGGAGATTATTGGGGAACATCAGCTTCACCATGGGCTTTGATATATTTTAATCATGTTGTTTAATCGTATTTCAATCGGGATGAAAGGCAATACTATGTTATGTGTTGATTGATGGAGCGCTAACGCCACATTGGGTGTGACGGATTTTTTTATCGGTTCTTGGATAGGACACCAGTGCTACGTTAGGTGTTGATGGAGGATGGGACACCATCCCTACGTTAGGTTTTGATGTATTTTTATCGGTTCTTGGATAGGACACCATCTCTACGTTGGTTTTGATGTATTTTTATCGGTTCATGGATAGGACACCATCCCTACGTAAGGTTTTGATGGATTTTTATCGGTTCATGGATAGGACACCATCCCTACGTAAGGTTTTGATGGATTTTTATCGGTTTATGGATAGGACACCATCCCTACGTAAGGTTTTGATGGATTTTTATCGGTTCATGGATAGGACACCATCCCTACGTAAGGTTTTGATGGATTTTTATCGGTTTATGGATAGGACACCATCCCTACGTAAGGTTTTGATGGATTTTTATCGGTTCATGGATAGGACACCATCCCTACGTAAGGTTTTAATGGATTTTTATTGGTTCATGGATAGGACACCATCCCTAAGTTAGGTTTTGATGGATTTTTATGGATACGACACCATCCCTACGTAAGGTTTTGATGGATTTTTATCGGTTCCTGGATAGGACACCATCCCTACGTTAGGTTTTGATGTATTTTTATCGGTTCTTGGATAGGACACCATCCCTACGTAAGGTTTTAATGGATTTTTATTGGTTCATGGATAGGACACCATCCCTAAGTTAGGTTTTGATGGATTTTTATGGATACGACACCATCCCTACGTCAGGTTTTGATGGATTTTTATCGGTTCCTGGATAGGACACCATCCCTACGTAAGGTTTTGATGGGTTTATATCGGTTTATGGATAGGACGCCATTCCTACGTTAGGTTTTGATGGATTTTTATCGGTTCATGGATGGGACACCAGTACCACGATGAATGTTAATAGTTTTAATCAGGTTGTTTTTTTCAATGACGTTACCTCAGTGACAACGTAATGAACTCTGGACTGTTAGATCCTGGGTTCAATACCCTCTCTGGCTTGACGGTTCAGAGAGAAAATTAGAGACAATAAGACTGTGTTTTTAATTTATTAATGTTTCATTATGTAACATATATTACCCTTTATATATATATATATATATATATATATATATATATACAAGTGTTCACATAAACACGTGAAATAACAATCAATGATCAATCCGCAATGAAAGTTTTAGCGGTCTTC
>JAPFBL010001141.1:0-29014 GCA_026182355.1 Hermatobates lingyangjiaoensis | reverse complement strand
ACTGTAGAATATATGAAGTAGAGATAGAATAATTTTAGATTAAATAAAATATTAAAACCAATTCCACACTAGAAAATATGCAATGCAACGAAAAGTGAAAGAAAAACTACCTTTAACTTATTTGCTTTTTCCTAATTTTTTGGATCATGATAAATTGTTGATGTTTCAGCACAAGTTTTTAAAACCTTAAAAGGCGTACATAAAAAGATGTCTTTATTTGGACATCAGTACTAGAATTGAAACAATGAATAGCTTCCTCATCGTTTGGACTCAATCTTTAGCTAACTTTGTTACAATAAATATAATTATGCAATATAAACAATCATAAAATGTACTATAAATATAATTTACTTTAAACGTAATAGTAACTGATTTATTCTTAATGATTTACTTACACGTAGCTGCTTTCAGAGAAAGTGCGCTTGTTTTGTGAATTAGAACAGGCTCCGAAACACGGACTGCCTATGAACGACTGACTGAAGTGAGGAGGAGAGCGGAAATTGGAAGCAATGCAACCAACAGCTTCCTCCTCTGGGAACCGTCTTCAGAACACTCTAGCATTTCTTCTTTTTCACTCAACTGGCTAGTTCACTTAGTTTTATCTAATTTACTGTTCCAATATTTTTCTGACTAAATTCTATCAGCAAACATTTATAACACAATGTTTACCAAGTTACTAGTATTTTTAACTATCAAAACTAAATTACAGATAATACTGTGTTGGTAGTTGTATTGACATCATTGGATTGTTTACTATAGTGCTTTACTTGCAACTCAAGAGTGAGTTAAAGGGTACCTATAAGTCTTTTAATAATTTGAAAGGTACCAGATTTGTTCTGGTAGCCTGTTGTCATTAATGTATTTAATCGTGCTGGATTTAGAGATTTGAAGTATTCATGAAAAATGGTTTAAGTGTAAACTTGTTGGAAAGCGTTAACAGTCGAAAAAAAAGTTTCATATTATTGGAAACAAATTTGAGGTTCAGATTCGATGAAATAAAACAGAAGAAGTACAAAAGATATTCACCGTCACCTGGGAAAATTCCTCACTAACAAGAAAATTTTTTAAAGAGAATCACTGTGTTGTGTTTAGAGTTATAGATATGAACTTAAGATTGTGCCTTGCAAAGTGCAATATTAACAAGCATAAGAGAATATAAAAATCAGGCATGGAAGAGTTTGCAGTTATTTTTGCATTTTTTTATGTTTTATTTTTGTATTGAATCTACTTCACATTGCTTCACAATATTCCTCCCTGATTATTTTACTGATAAAGCAATTTTAGCGTTTTCAGAAACTAAAACGTATATTGTATTTGTGTAAAATTTGAAATTTCTAATTTTATGAGTATAAAAAACTTCCAGATTCTAACGTTGTGCAATCACTTATTATGTGGTATTTACTCATTGTAGGGTAAAAAGTTAATAAAATGGTCTCCACATATAAAAATTTTAATTGTATAAACAACGCATTTCGAATACGTAGTGTGTGAATGAATGAATGAATAATGCTTGAGGATGAACACTACGTGTTCAAAACGCGTTGTTTATTCCATTAAAATTTTTATATGTGGAGACCATTTTATTAACTTTTTACCCTGCAAACTCCCAGATGCGGATTTTTTTATATACATTGTTAATAATTATTGAGTTTAATGCAAA
The DNA here is from genome assembly GCA_026182355.1 of Hermatobates lingyangjiaoensis. Classification (NCBI taxonomy): domain Eukaryota; kingdom Metazoa; phylum Arthropoda; class Insecta; order Hemiptera; family Hermatobatidae; genus Hermatobates; species Hermatobates lingyangjiaoensis. The sequence goes on along the minus strand of JAPFBL010001141.1, from coordinate 27,354 downwards.
ATAACAAGTTTGTAGTTTTTTGGAAAGAATATAATATCAAGGTTTAAAACTATTTGAAATGTAGATGGATGTTTCAATTCTGTAAATTCTAGTATCAAAATACATCGTCCATCTTATAGAAATTACAGCCTTGAGGATCTTTTTGTCTTAAGTACCAGTGAAAAACTTTAATTAATTTTTTAAAACTGTTTGGAACTGGAGTTTGAGTGAAAATTTTAACACTTAGAGTTCTAGCAACAGCTGGAACTAGTCTCATGAAATTGCCAGCTTTATAGTTCAGGTATGTAGATTGTAATACTTCTGTGATTGCCTTAATACAGTACACATATTTGATGATAAATAAATGTTCAGTTATAAGCTATACATGTTTAATTTATAAGGGATTATTTTACTAAAAGTTCGTAGTATTAACGTAATTAATAAAAATTGGTAAGTAAAGTGAAAACATTTCAACATTTAAAATTCGACTTCGTTAGATGAGAATACATCTAACATAATTACCTTCCAGTTTGTTTTACATGATTCAATTTACCTACTTTGCTTAAATGTTGTATATAATATATATATATATATATATATATATACATATATACAAAACTAAAGTTTATCGGGACTCGGTCAGCTCTTTAGGTTCAAATTTAACTCTCATTGCCAACATTTCGGTCTGTATTTAAAACCATTTTGAAAGACAGAAGTATAAATTTTGAAACAGAAAAACTAAGTATTACATTACAAATTATTTTACAAAGAAAAATAGTATGCGGATTTTAACAACAACTATAGTTTGAATGAGTTGTTGTTCAACATTCAGATTACAGTTGTTAAAATCCACATACTATTTTTCTTTGTAAAATAATTTGTAATGTAATATTTAGTTTTTCTGTTTCAAAATTATACTTCTGCCTATGAAAAAGGTTTTAAATAAAAACCGAAACGTTGGCAATGAGAGTTTAATTTGAACCTGAAGAACTGACCTAGTCCCGATAAACTTTAGTTTTGTTTCTATTCCACGGTCGATACATTTATTAATATATATACATACATATATGTGTATATTTATATAATATGATATATTCATGCATCATACTATATATATGTAATGACTTTAAGAGAATATTTACTATCAGAAGAAGAAATAATAAGTATAATAAATTTCATATAGGCTTATATATTAATAAAAGTTGTACCTTAAATGTTAACTATTAGTCAATTATTTTCACAATATTGCATCGGCAGTAATTGACTCCAACTTTTGAATGACACCAATCGTGCCTACCTGCCTACATAGAATTAGTGTGATGATAGATCCTGCATGTACACTGTATGGAAGAGATGAGATGTACATATCAACAGATATTTTAGAATTGTTTTAGGATTATTTATAATTTTGGCAAATGGAATAAATATAATCAGATTTACTGGTCTTCAAGGATGTAAATAGACCCACTCTTTGAAAATTATATATGCTCTGGTAAAAGAGGGAAAAAACTATCGGTAAGTTATTTTTGAAGGAGTAAAATTTTCTGTGACTTAGTTACAAAACAACATATGATTTTTAGAAAACTTTTGTTTAAGAATAACAACAGTGTCGATTAATTGATAGCTAACACCAATTACGCTACAGAACTATGTATTGTATAAAAGGATATTTATGTAAATGTTAGCTTAGCTGTAGCTAAAAGTACTTATTGGGCATATTTAAACCAAAGATTAAAATATAGAGTACAAAAGTAACCTATAGCAGTGAGTATAATAGCAGAGTGGAAGTTTTCAGTGTGTCTTTAAGACCCGTGGAAGATTCAAGGCAAAGTCTCCTCTGTTTCGTCACATCCGCTTTTAATTATGTATACAGATCCAAAGTTAATCAGTCCCAGAGTCAAATATTAAAGAAACTGACTTCACTGGAGTTCATTTGTTAACTTCTGAATTACTACAAACAAAGGCGAAATGAAAAGAGCTCTTTCGCTTTCATACAGGGCATGTCGACGTTTGCACATACCCCCCCTTTTCCCTTATTTAAATGATTTATCCCATTTACATGTGCAGTTATGTTTGTCATCATATCCTTTTAGTATTATATAAATTCAGTTTACAGTAAATAAATTAAATTTTAAATAATTCATTCCCTCTTCCCTTTCCTTGGACCTAGAATTAATCTCCTGCAAACTCATTTCAAATAACAAATTTTCCAGTTTACTGTACTAATATATATATATATATATACACAATTAAAAGAAACGGTCCAGCGGACTTTTTTACAATAAAATAAAAAACGAAGGAAACACACAGAAAGACACAGACATAACTCACATCGATATTTCGACAATCGTCGTCATCAGGAGGTGCGAAGAGCGAAGAGCGAAGAGTCCCGCAGGAAGACAGGGCGGTACTGAACTCGGAAACCGCAGCCAGTACCCCACCACAATAGTTGCCATCCATCCCATGTTAAAAAGTCTATACCTCGATCCTTGTCCCTCCGTATTCACAATATCTGCAATAATCTCCAAGACCGCAGACATCACCTTAACCTCTTAAAGGACAAATTTTCTGAACGAGGCTATCCTCGCTCCTTCATTGATAGTCGTGTTTTACCGGCTGACATCTCCCACCAACCCAGACCCAAGAGGGATAGAAGTAACACTTCCTTCTTCCTGACAACCTACTTCCCTGGCGCTTATAAGCTTCGTGCTGTTATTAAGGAGTCTTTTCCGATTCTGTCTACTTCTACTTCTACTTCTTCCATCTTTAATCACCCCCCTTCTATTTCCTACCGTAAACCTGCCAATCTAAAAAGCATTTTCTCTCATATTTCCCCTCAGCCTTCCAATCCTGTTCCTGGAATGAAACAATGTGGACGCCGTGGCTGTCAAACTTGCCTGATTGTTAATCCTAATCCTTCCTTCGATTCCCCTCTCCACCATAGTTCCTACCCGGTTCAGGTCAATTCCTCCTGTACCTCGAGCAACTGTGTTTACCGACTGGATTGCACTCAGTGTGACTCCTTTTACGTTGGCTTAACTTCTAATAAGTTGAGCCTTCGTATGAATGGTCATAGGGTTTCAGTCGGTCAACGCAGTAACTATCCTGTAGCCATCCATGCGAACTCGCATGGACTCAGTTTCAATGACTGTTTCAGGGTTCAGATCCTGAAACAGATCCCCGAATCCAACAATAAAGTTACCCTAAGAGCTTCAGAGGAGGCATACATATGCTTACTTGATGCTCGCTCTTCCCCCGGACTCAACCTCAACCGATAATTTATTTATGATTTATTTATTTATTTATTATTTTTTATTTATTTATTTATTATTTTTTATTTATTTATTATTTTTTATTTATTTATTTATTATTTTTTATTTTACTTTTTATTTATTATTTTTATTAATTTTAATTTGATTTATCTACTTTTTTATAATTTTTTATAGTTATAATTTTTACTCGTTCCTTTTACGTCTTAATTTGGCTCTTCATTTCCTTCCCTCCCTTCCCCCGCTTGGTGGTAAGTGGTGGGGTACTGGCTGCGGTTTCCGAGTTCAGTACCGCCCTGTCTTCCTGCGGGACTCTTCGCTCTTCGCTCTTCGCACCTCCTGATGACGACGATTGTCGAAATATCGATGTGAGTTATGTCTGTGTCTTTCTGTGTGTTTCCTTCTTTTTTTTTGTATTTTTATTATTTATATATGTATATATATATATATAATACATTTGTGAGTTTTGGTAGCAGTCCTTTTAAATACATATTATTAAAAACGTAACTATAGTTGGCAGAAACTTGCTTCTTTATAAGGTTCTCTATCTTCCTAAATAAGGATTTCTTTGTTGTATCTAAACTATATAACAAACTTCCTACACAGTTAACAGTCAACGTGTTTCAACTCTTTCATAGAGCCATCTTCAGGACGAGAATGATTCTCAATAGCTTTTTCCTTTATATAAGCAAAGTAGAATTAATTAGAAAAATTCGACAATATTCTAAAGGCATATCTACATGACAAGGAACGCAAACAAACAAATAAAGAAACACCCGGAACTATTAATAAAATTTACTATATAAATCAATACTCCGAACAGTACAAAATTGATGAAAGGGTTCTGAAGAATATCATAAACAAACATATAAAGTGTAGAGGCAAAGACGACAGAGTTTCCCTGATTACTTATTATAAAAGCCTCACAATCAGCAGTCTGTTTATGAAAAAAAATAGCCAAATTAAGAGCACTCCACTGAAAGAAACTAATATAGTGTATGAATATACTTGTGCCTACGGTGACTGTGAAAACCGAAAACACTGGTTAGTGGAGTAACCACTATCACTCTGTCAAGGAGGCTCACAATGAATCTGATGTCTGGAACTCCCAAGAAACACATGGAGCAAGTTCACAAAACAAAATTGACAAGAGACATTATTGTGGCAGGCACTATAATAATTAATATGTTGAGAAAGAAATCAACAGAGACTTATAATTATTGAGTCTGTATGTATACAAAAAATGAAACCCCATATCAAAATTCAACTAGAAAACAGCCATAGAAGCCTTAAGCTATTTGGAATACACGGCCAAATAGACGAGGCCCAGGTAATAACAGCGACTACTTAGCCCCCCCCCCCCCCCCCCCCCCCAGCTTTGAACAAACAGCCTTAATGCCTCTAATTGACTCTACTTTACTTATATAAAGGAAAAAGCTATTGAGAATCATTCTCATCCTGAAGATGGCTCTATGAAAAAGTTGAAACATGTTGACTGTTAACTGTGTAGGAAGTTTGTTATATAGTTTAGATACAACAAAGAAATCCTTATTTAGGAAGATAGAGAAACTTATAAAGAAGCAAGTTTCTGCCAACTATGGTTACGGTTTTAATAATATGTACATATATACAAATATTGATAAAAGTATCAAACTTGAAGTAGAAATAAAATAAAAGTTTAGTAGGACTCGGTCAGTTTTTCAGGTTCGAATTAAACTCTCATTGGCATCGTTTCAGTTTTTATTTAAAACCTTTTTGCTAGGCAGAAGTATGAAATTTTGAAACAGAAAAACTAAGTATTACATTACAGATTATTTTACAATAAAACACTTTGTGGATTTTAGCAAACAACCGTCTAGTTTGAATGAACACGTGACACCTGACATGACCTATAATGAAACTTTTATTTTGTATATATATATATATATATATATATATATATATATATATATATGCTTTTAAAAACTGGATGTCTGTTTCCACTTGATTCAATTTTGTCTTATATTTTTCCAAATTACGAAATTTTCTTTTATATAAGACAAAATTGAATGAAGTGGAAACAGACATCCAGTTTTTAAAAGCATATATTGAAGAAGGACTGCTCCCAACTTTTACAAATATTATATATATATATATATATATATATATATAATTTATTATATAATATATATAAATTATTTGTACTTTACATAGATTCAATTTAGTTAATAATACTACATAATTTTTATTTATACAAAACTAGAATTGTTTATAACTTTCAATTTTAAATTTGTATATGGACAAATATACGAAATACATTTGAAAGGAATTGCAAAGAAATTTTGCTTTGTTATTAATTAAAATGTCAACATGAAATGTTAGTATTCTAAATGTTAACTTTTCTAAACCCTATTAATGTTGGGTTTATGTTAAATAATCGGCTATAAACAGAAATAGAGTTAGAATAATAACAGAGAATGAGTGAATGTGGAGGAAAACTTTGAAATTTGTGAAAATGGAACAATATCTTTGTTGTGTTGATATTGTATTGTAAATTGAGAAATGATTAAAGAAAGTAAGAGCAGTATTCAGACCCCACCAGTGCAGCCGGTGCACCGCACCGGGGCCTATGAGTCTTGGAGGCACATGAATGTCAAAGTTAAAAATTGAAATGGGCAATTATGCATGCATTTTTTTTATTGTTGAATTGAAGAAGAAAGGGAATTAGAGTGCACTATAACAACCATTACTCCTTACTCTCCAAGGTTGCCAGGTTGTCATTTTTTGAACCAACTTTGTCAAATTACTTCTTTTCAAGTGGTTGACATTAAATTCTAGATTTACGTTTTCAAGTATGTTGGTTCTTTTTTTTTTCAACACGAAAATGGCTTACGAATCAAGAGAGTGAAAAAAAAACAAACTGAAATACATAATGGACATTTTATCAAGTAACGTATAAAAAATGGTTCCGTTTGATGAATTTAATTCGAATCTTTCTCAACTGTCAGATTACGACAGCAGATTTCTATATCTCGGCCTTCTGTGACCTAACATGTTAGCAAAAGATTTACTTTTGTTAATCTTATCTTCTCCACATCTACAGCTTAATCGAACTGGATGCTATTTACATCTTTGGAATTCTGTATAGAATGGCTCCTGCCAAACTGGCAAATATCAGTAATAGTAGAGTAACAGGTAACAGTACTGACTGTCAGCGAGTTACCATCTAGATGAAACTATCCACATTTGATTAGTAAGTTTTTACTTTACTATAAGTAAAGTATAGTGATCGTGAAAAAATTCGATCTCGAGATTTTGACGGAATTACATGTTTTGAGGTCCCAGAAGTCGATTTATGAGGTTTTTACGATGATGTCTGTGTGTGTGTGGGTGGGTGGGTGGGTGAGTGTGTTAGCATTGCTTGTTACCACGCTACAGTCCAGAATCTTTGATGGATCAAGTTGATATTTTAAACAAAAATGGGCCCCATAAAGAGGAAGATCCCTATTGTTTGGGAAGAATTATGCATGATGGGGAATTCACTTTTTTTTCCAAAAACCGTTTTTTTTTAAAACATTTATTTCACCTAAACTGATTACCCTAGAGTTTGAAATTTTGACATTATCTTTGAGGTTACAAATGGAACAAAGGAAAAATATATTCAGAATTTTAAAACAACAGGACATATTTTTTTTTCAATAAAATGTACAAATTTTGACTTATAATTCAATCTGAAACCTTGTGAGAGCGATACAAGCCATACTGTTTAACGGACAAGAATGAAACTATGCCTATAAATAGAACATTATGTGTAGAATGAGTTGAGATATTTTTTTCAAAATTACATTCGCTAATGGGGCGTTACAGTACGATTTCTGTTTTCAGAAATGTTCTTTTAACGCTAAACGGCTGATTAAAAAATAATGAAAATTTGCCCAAAAATGGAACGAGAAATTAGCAATTTATAAAAAAAAAATCATGAAGTTTCAATTATGGGAAAGAGCAATAACGCTATAAAAACTGTTTGTTTATCTTAGACTAAGAGATCACCTGCTATACTTGTCGAATTTTTTATATTTTTTTTCATTGTTTACATTGACTTAGAAATTTTTTGAGCGATTCCACTGAGATAAGATTGATATTTATAAAGGAACAATTTAAATTGTTTATTGACTTATATGAGATGTAAGAGGAATAATATTGTCACATGTAAAAAAATCACCGCCAATAAACATAAATAAGTTACCTTTGTCTTCCATGGCATGATGGATTTGTCTCATAAAATGCTTTAATAAATCTATATATTGCACTCTTGAGCAAAACTTAATATCAGTTACAATTACATTATCGTACTACCTTAACTATAATTCATCTTAAAGCAACATTTTTTCTTCGATTTTTATGATGATTTTTCAAAGAAAATAAGGGTATTTTCCTGTTTAAAATTTGAAAATTTTACTTTAATATTCAATGTAGAAGGATGTCAAGTAAACGATGTAAGAAATCCACTGGCTATTTGAACAGAGGCCATGTTCTCTTGTAGGTGAATATTTCGTATCAAGAAATGTTCACTTTGGTTTTTCAAAAATGTTATTACTGCTGTAGTTATACTAATGAAATTATTTTCAAATAATAAATTATTTGTGATGTACAAAAATAAGCTTATAAATTGATATATCCTTCAATCACTATCTGTACTACCTCACGAATGCAATTCTAATAATTATATCCCATTTAGATATTTATGTTATGCTTAAATGAGATGTTATGTTTTATATACTCAAGAAATTTGACATTAAGTTACTTATAGTAAAGTAGAGTGTAGGCCACTCCAGATTTTTTTTTATTGTATAAAAGTTGTGATGTTGGGTATTAGGCTAAGTATATTTTTTAAACCATATACAGACACACATTCACAATAAAAGTTATACATAAAATGCATTATAAACTTAAAAAAGGATATAAATACATGAAATTGGAAGAGGAGGTCCGGAAAGGTTTTGCACCGGTAGACTTTTTTCTTCTCAATGGCCCCGGCAGTATTACTGTGAAGTCATACTAAAAAATCTGGAGTAGCCTGCACTCAATTTAACTATAAGTGAAGATAGTATCAAATTCATTGACAATCAATTAAGTTTTGGTTTCATTTTAGTGCAACTATTGTACAGAGTAAGTAATATTTGACCCTCTGTTAAAATATTACCAAATTCATAGGTAATTATTTTAATGATATTCTTTGTTTTAATGTGATTATGTCTATTTTATCAGCTTAAAATCATTGGTCTAGAAAAACCTGACATGTTATTTTTACTGAGCCGATCTCCTGAGTCTGATCATACTCGTGCACACAGAGGTCAAGTTCTGCCGTTTCTAAATTAACTTCACATTTCAAGTTCATGAATAAATTTAATTAATTTTAATATTTTATTTAGGTCAGGTTAGGTTGCAGTGGTAGTCTTACAAGGGAACACACGTAAACCGAGCATTGACCCTTTGTGATATGTACCACACAATGAAGATTGATTCTACAGTGCGAGTCCTAAATTTTGCCTAAATGAAGTGTATTTAGAGTAGGGATCTTTAACGAGTACCTGACATCGTACTCGAAATAACAGAAACAATCGTTATTTATTAAAATGATGATTTCTGAAACTTTTTCAATCATATGTATCATAACATGCAACCGTTTCAGTATTTTGTTTTTCGTTTCTTCTCAACTGCCACCAGATTCAACCCAGACAACTCTAATCGTTAGATGAAATTTTTCAGATCTAATAATTTAATCAATGTTAATTCTGGATGAAATGATTACAAATATCTAATTATATATTATTTTAAAACGTAATTTAACCATTAAGTTTCATTTATAGTCACTTGAGATTTGTTTGCATTTAATTTTATCAAACTCTCTGGTTTGGTTGTACAGGCTGGGGACCGACGGTTTAGCGTCCTTCTCCAAGGGACGACGTGCTCAAATTTATTCACCTCCGGCATGAATAAATCGAGGGCCAGGTGGGGATCGAACCCCGGTCCTATCAGTTTAGAGGCGAGTATGTTAACCACTGAGCTAATCTGGTCCCCTAATATAATTTTAAATTTTATGTTGATAGTTTAGTATTTAATTTATAATGTACTATTTTTTTGGATGATGTTAAATAATATAATTCTTTTATTAATTATACTTAAAATACATTCATGCAGTTATAAATTATTTATTATCATCCTAATTGGGACTAGAAATTTTATCTTATAAATTAATTATTTTGAAAACCATATAGTTTGATAAAATTAAATGCAAACAAATCTCAAGTGAGTATAAGTGAAACTTAATGGTTAAATTACCTTTTACAATAATAAATAATTAAGTTGCTAGTAATCATTTCATCCAGATTTAACATTGATTAACTTATTAGATCTGAAAAATTGTATCTAAGGATTAGAGTTGTCTGGGTAGAATCTGGTGGTAGTTGAGAAGAAAATGAAAAAAAATATACTGAAACGGTTGCATATTATGATACATATGATTATAAAAGTTTCAGAAATCATCATTTTAATAAATAACAATTGTTTATCTTGTATAATTAGTGAAGAAATAGACTGTATTGTGTCATTATTTGTCGTTTTTTGGAACATAAGATAATCAGTTGTGTATGATTTTAAGAATATTGAAGTTAGTTGTTCGCTTTGTTCACAATTATACTTATCTTTCAATTCTTAAACCATAATTAATTGACACTAGGTTTTAGTAACTGGTGAGTTACAACTAGTGGATTTGGTGATGCGCCATTTCATTATGATTTAATGTTTCAATCAGTTCCGTTCCTTCCCAAAAAGAAGTAACTTTAGAAGATAATAGGAATACAAAACCTTAAGAAATTAATCAAAGAATTCATCGTTTGAAGAGATTGATTAAAAGAAGCACCATTTAAAAGTGAATTTAGAAGGTAAGTATAAAAGACAAGTGCAAAAAATTTTCAAATGATACAAATTTAGAAAGAAATACTGAGTCAGCAGTAACCGGAGCTGTGTATTGCTTGTATTTGGCATAGGGGTAAGTTATCCATTTTTTTTGAAAGAATTCAAATAGAAATAAATATTTTTTTAAAACAACAATCAGTCTGAAGTTGTTTTTATATATAGAATTTTTTATTTATGCAACTATATAGGGATATAGCAATATAATTTCTTGTTATCAGTTAAATAAGCATGTAGTAATATGTAGTGCTGCTTTAATTTTTCGTAGTTACTGCAATAGTCATTTCATTATTGAAGATATTGATTTACATTTTTGAAAGATTTTAAGTAGGTATTGAGAGTAGTTAATGAGTTGTCAGATGGCAGTGTTGTGTTGGCGTGATTGTGTTACGCTGGAAACGTGAGTACTGTGAAAGCTGGCTTCCCCTTCAATCATACAAGGATTTCCGCTAGTCCCAAGACTGTTCCCTCCACCAAGCTCGCACAATCCCCTATCCATCCATTCGTACCCCTTGTATCCTAGCAATTCGGATTCACCAAACATTTACATAAATAAAGTTTATAAGAAATCATTTTTATATATGTTTAAAAAATTATTCAAACAATGAATTAAACAGTCTAAACCAAATACTATAAATATATGGTTATTTTCGTTTAATGATATTTTTTTTTTTAGTGGCAACAGCGATATGATTTCTTCCCATAAACCATTCAGCCTTTCGACCATTATATGGAACAAAGCAGAGCAGGTCGATGTTTTTTACGTGGCGCCCTTTAGCCACGCCGTGATACTCAACAATATTCGCAAATCAAATTTGCGATCTTGCATTCCACCGCGCGCCCAAGGTGGACCTCGCGGAGGCGGGCGTTCACGACAGACATCACGCAAAACAAAAACAAACAAAATAAACACAAAAACAAACAAAAATGTAAAAATAATACGTAAAAACAGAGCTTGGATCAGAAGAACTCACTTCTTTCTATCATAAAACAAAATACTGCCTACCTTATTTAGACTGCGCTAATCTGGGATGAGCTTCCTCCAAAAGACGTTAACCCTCAATAAGGGTAAATATTGGAAAAAGAAATTCAGATTAGATAAATTAAAAAAATTAATTGGAGTAGGATAAATTGAAATTTTCTATAAGTAAACATATTCTTTATGATCTTAAGAAATATGAATTTACTTTCTTATGGCTCTTGTGTACGTGTATTATCAAACTCTATAGAAAATTATCATCAAACTTATAGTAATTAATTTATTGACTTCATTTGTTTTAATGTTGCTTTATCATAAAATCAGGCTTTAACAACAATGAATTTTTTTTTCCAGAACAATCTGACAAATAGGGGAGATCAAATTTAATATTAATATTAAACACATAATATACCATCTTACCTCGTACATTACTGCCTCTCGGACCGGTTTCGGGTGTCACCCATCATCAACACGAACTGATCTAATCCGAACATTAGATCAGTTCGTGTTGAAGATGGGTGACACCCGAAACCGGTCCGAGAGCAACGGCAGTAATGTACGAGGTAAGACGGTATATTATGTGTTTAATATTAATAATACTAACCTCTGTGGTAATGATGAAATGCATAAATTCAAATTTAATAGTTGATATTTTAAGTATAATATTCCCTCATTCCATATACTAGAGTAAGACATTTTTATCAAGGAATATTCATATTAAGATAAAACTTATTACAAAAAATTTAATATTTGTTAGGATAACTAGAAGAAAAAGTTTTAGAATAAAACTTGGAAACTGTTATAGAATAATGAGGGAAAATACACTTTTTCTAAGGTTACAATTTCCAAATTATGATTAAGTTTTTTCTCACACAAAGAACTATATGAAAGTCGAATATCATTACGATTTGTCAAATGGTTTGATTTGTGGGTTTAAATGGGTTTAAAATGTTCTTCACAGCATCTAGCCAGGAGATCCAGGATAGCATTAAAATATATTATGCTCTCACGGCTAATAAATTCGTCAAAATATACAAATATTTTTATTTTCTTCATGATTAAAATAAATTTTCAACTATTTACTAAAAAAATGAGCAGGTGTATTTTTATTTTTAGAATGAAAACTGATCCTTTAAATGTATTAGTTTAGAAAATACTGCACGTGCTATGATCATGTGTTACTTTGGTATTAGAACTGAGTGCCGTAAAATACTTTGATATCCTATCTCTCTTGCAGACGAGGATCTCGCCTAAGCGTAATATCATTTTTATCTTCATCCTAATCTAGCATGAACGTAATCTATCTTAAACATTGTTAGCAGAAAACACTTTTTTAAACAAGAAAAAACTAAGAAAATTAGTTATTTCTTAATATTTGTTAGAAACATAACTATTTACGATGTTGGCTAATGAATTTTATCATTGAATTGCTTGTGGCTTGAAATCAGTAGCTTTTTTTATCAACATATGGTTTACTGTATAAAGAAAAGGTAAACTGTAGTACTGAAAAAATGAAATAATCAAAAAAATAATGTAAAAGTCAAACCTAGGTAGAATGATGTACCTTCAATAGAATAGAACACTAAACACAGTACTGATTGTGAAGGAACACATTCATTTAAGACGATATTTGCAAATACTTATAAGTAAAATGATACTATAGTTAGTATTAGTAATAGTTACAACCAAAAGAATAGGTATTTACGAAATATTACTTTGACAACGAACAAGTGTTGAGTAGTATAGTGTGTATAACGTGATTTGGAGTAGACAAGACAGTGGGAAGAAATGAAAGGAGCTTTAGCAAAACAAGCTACTTCAGATAATAGTCTTCAAATCCTAGAGTATCAAATCTAATTCATGTAAATAGCAATGCTCTATTGTTTCTAATAAATGCATTAATCTTTTTTATGAGATTTGTACATGTTAAACTAGGTATAAACATCTTTTTACTGTAATACTTAGTATGGCACAAATACTGATTCCGATTCCCCCATTCTGATTTACCCCCAATTCTGTCAAATCCTATTTCAAGTAAAACTCTTTGGTAGTTTTATTGACAGGTATCTCTCTATCATTCTTTCAGACATCAATAAAGATAACATATGCAAAGAATAAAGTACAACAAAACATTACAAAAAATAATTTAGCATGACTAGAGCAGGTAAAGTCAACATTATTGTCATCTTAATCGACATTTTTATATAAGGTTAATAACTTTTTTATTTCCTGAATTACATTATATTGTCAAATATCCAAACAAAAATGTTCAGGATATTTATAACAAGTCACTAAACAAATACCCTTTCTTAATTCACAGTCTTATTCATATAATTCACTGACGCTAAATCTTTGATCTCCTGTTTAATATGTCCTTCCTTAAATTTACAAAGAAGATATTGCCATAAAACCAATTGCAGCATTCTCTAATCTATTACTACAGACAATACAGAAAAGCGTTAATTTTCTCTTTTGTTCATATTTAATCCAGAATTCTATTCAGTTAATTTATGAGATGAGAGAATTATATTGTTTTCAACAATGCCATCCTTGTTAGCTTTGATGTAAATAACTTATTCCCTGGAAACTCCATCTTTGAACTTATAAATGTAATTACCAAAGCAATTTCCCAGTCTGTTAGTGACCCAACGATCTAAGAAAAACTTTTGAGTTCGTATAGAATGTGTTCAGAAAACAATTATATGGAATTCAACAAACAATTTCTTAAACAAAGAAGTACTAGCATCCCTGTGGTTTTAAATATCTCCTCACATTTTTTAATTTATGAATTCTTTGGTTATATTAGTAATAATTTTTTATGTCATTAAATACCTAAAAACTACTTTTTTTTATTGACATCTCTAATTTTTTTTTATTATATTTAGAGAATTTATTAATATGAATCAAGTTAGAATGTCTTGATTCATATTGAATAGAGATATATTTCGGTTATTATCTCTTGTCAGATTGACAGTAATCAATTTTCTTGCTAAATTATATTATTTAGAAATATACTTATGATTCATTCTCGTTTTCATAATTGAACCACAATTATCCCTAAGCATCCAAGCGTCCTTCATTTGTTCTATAAGAATGATTTAAATTCTTATCACAATTGGCAAAATATAGTAACCAATATAAATAAATCAATTAAATAAACTAATCGTCCATTACTTCTGAGAATTTATTTACTTACTGTAAAGTTGAGTTTAGACAATTCGAAGATTATATTTCTTATAATAAAAAGTTCAGATAAATGTAATGTACAATTTGTCCTGCACTATTTTCTTTTACAAACATAATTTTTATTTTGGTATTTGATATATATATATTTTTTAAGTATAAATTATTCCAAAATATTAAATATTTAAGCTCATAAAAAATGTACACACAAGTTATTCTTTATGGAAATATAAATGGATGTTCTGAAAGGACATCTGCTTTGTGCTTCCAAAAAAAAAAGACAGTTTTCATAATTTATGAAACTCAGGTAATGAATATTACAAGATCCAATGCACTCACTTCATTTAAAATTGTTATATTGTGTAGTTTACAAAGAACATACATTTTGATATTCTCAATGTACCTACAATTCTATATAACACACAAAATTTTCTATATCATAAGGTGGATAAAGAACATGGATGAAAATAATTTCCCATTTTTGGTCATTAGTGGACCAAAGAAATGAAAATTTGATAATTTGAACATTTGAAATAAATATATAACTTTTATTTACTTTCTATATAAAATAAAGGCGGTTTGGACTTTGATATTTATATGTATATTTAAAAAAAATAAATGTTTAGTTAAAAAATTAATTAAGTAGCATAGCCAATTTTTTAAGATATTGAAGTTTTATGAATTACGATTCTAAATTCTTCTATTTATGATGTAAGAAAAACATTTATTTCTTCACTCATAAAAAAAATATTAGAATTTTATTAAAATATTACAATGTCAACCCTGAGAAAGAGTTTAGGCTGAAAATTCTATTGTATGCGGTAACAAATTTAAGATCAGGAGGATAAGTGAGTCACATTACTGATGGAATGATCCAATAATGTTTATGTGTACAAAATCATTTCAGCATCTATATAAATAAAACAATGATTTTATCTGTACATTGCTTAGAACAGACTCATTTTAAGTCTTCTTTACGTTTCATACATTGGAGAAACTGAATCTACCCTTCGAAAAATTTCTGTCGGTTTGTCGGTTTGTCCGCAAAATTTTGTCACAAGTAAACTCAGCCACCATAAGACAAATCAAGCTGAAACTTTTACAATAGATTTGTGTATGTCTCACTTAAAATATAAGCTCTAAAGAGATTAGTAATTCAGTGCAGAACCGAAGTTTTGGGGCTTTAAGTTGTATTTCCTAATTTCACAGACAAGTTTGTTTTTGAAAATACACAGGTGCGGCAAGTTATTGTTAGTTGATTTTAATTTCATTGGAGCATATGGATATATTGTACATTTGACATCATTGAATAGGTGTTTCCCAGAGTTGAGGATGTATTATATATTAAGAATAAATAGTTTTGTAAACGAGAAATTCTCAGCCCTTAATATGAACAGGCAGGAATAAATCAACAAACAAGTTCTTACGCTATATCATACCGAGGAAAGAACTTACAAGTCAGTAAAGAGAGTGATTAGTGATGAGGAAGCAGTTCATTATCAAACTGAATCTCTTGACTCTGAATTTATTTTTCCTGGACTGCCAGCTCATGAGTAAAAACTTCAAGTAGGAGCACCATCATGCTGCGATTTAGTATCAGTAACAAATTTCATGTTACGAAACTTGAGTACCCCGGGAAACGTGCATCGGGACACGCTCTGAGTTTGTGCTCTGCACAGATATGCCATAGAGGCGGACATCATGACTGGGTGTGGAATGGGGAGTCTGTGTGTATACCACTCATACCATTGATACCGAGACATTATCTGTTTCCGTTGAAACGATAGCAATGTCCCGTCAGAGTCTATTTCGCAATGTCGTTAACTAACGCATTTCTATCGCAGGAATTCAAGTTAGTGAGACCAAGTTTTTCTCACATGGTCAACTGTAGTTTACTTGCTCAAGAGTCGGAGATTCCAACTGTTTGTTCTTCCATGAAATTGAAGGACAAACAACTAATGTAGAGTATACAGAGGTATTGGCTTAACACTGTACTAATAATGATATTTTCTACTATTCTACGTATAATTTCTAATGACATTTTGGAATACCAAGTATAATAGAACTTTTGATTCCGTCGAATACGGGTATTTTGCTATGTATTATATATAACTGAAACTTTTTTTAGTTTAACATTTGCTTAATAAAAGCACTTTTATTATCTGGTATGGAACCAGAGTAGCCCAGTGGCTTGCGTGCTCGCCGATGACAGTAGAGCAAATGTGTTATAAATAAATGTAAGAAACAAATATTTTTTTGAATTTAAAATTTGAATTATATAAAAAATACTAATAAAGTAAAGGCGGAGAGCCAGAGTAGCCAGTGGTTTGCTTGCTCGCCGATGAATGTAGTGCAAATGTATTAAAATAAATGTAACAAAAACATTTTTTTCTAATTTAATATTTGCGTACTATAAACACTGGTAATAAAGTAACGTATGGAACCAGAGTAGCCCAGTGGCTTGCATGCTCGCTGTTGTCAGTAGCACAAGTAAATCTACATAAATAAACGAAAGATTTTGGCTGTACATTGCTTAGAACTGACTCATTTCAAGTTTTCTTTACGATTCATACTTTAGAGAAGCAGCATGTACACTTAGAATAATTTCTGTCTGTTGGTTGTTGGTTTGTCCGCAAAATATTGTCACCAGTAAACTCAGCTACCATAAAACATAATAAGCTGAAACTTTGACAGTAGATTTGTGTATGTCTAACTTAAAATCTAAGCTTTGAATGGATTGAATATCCAACGTTGAAGCGAAGTTATGAACTTTGAAGCCATGTTTGGCTAACTACACAGACATGTTTATTTTGAAAATATACAGGTATAGCAATTAGGTATTGTTAGTTGATTTTAATTTCATTTGCGTACATGAATATATTACTTATTTGAGCTTATTGACAAGGTGTTTCTCAGAGTTCAAGATGTACTATCTATTCAGAATAAATGGCTTTGTGAACGAGCAATACTCAAGCCTTACTAATGAAAAGGCAGGCAAAATCAATAAACAAGTTCTTACGCTATATCAAGCCGAAGATAGAACTTAAAAGTCAGTAAAGATAGTGATTAATAATGAGGAAGTATTTGATTATCTAACTGACTTCTTGACTCCGTGACTGTTCCTGGACTGCGTGCTCTTGAGTAAAAACTTTATGTAGGAGCACCATCATTCTGCAATTTAGTATCAGTAACAAATTTCACGTTACGAAACTTGAGTGCCCCGGGAAATGTGTAACGGGACACGACTCTGAGTTTGTGCTCTGCACACATATGACATAGAGGCGGACATCATGACTGGATGTGGAATGTGGAGTCTGTGTGTATACCACCCATACCATTGATTCCGAGCCACTGTCTGTTTCCGTTGAAACGATTGCAAAGTCCCGTCAGAGTAGATTTCGCAATGACGTTAACTAAGTCACAAGGGAAAGCTTTTTCTAACGCAGGAATTCAAGTTAACGAGACTATGTTTTTCTCACATAGCCAACTGTAGTTTACTTGCTCAAGAGTCAGACGTTCCAACAGTTTGTTCTTCCATGAACCTGAAGGACAGACAGCTAATTTAGTGTATACAGAGGCATTTACTAACACTGTACTTGTAATGATATTTTCTACTATTCTATAATTTCTAATTATAGTATTAGTATAATACTATAATTGGTATGTGGTATTCCTTGGTGAATAAGAATTTACCTTTTTTGTGCAACAATAAATATCAAAATGTGACCAAAAAAGGAAAAAGAAAAAAGATATTTTTTTATTAATTTTAGACATCTTTATAATATATATATATATATATATATATATATTACATTGGACAGACAGACGAGCAAAGTTCTTGTTACAAAAATGAAGCAACACAAGTATTCGATCAGAAGAGAAGATGAAAAGAGTGCCTTGTTCATGCATATTAGAAACAATAATCATGTGATTAATTGGAATGCAGGAAATGAATTGGTATTTGTGTCTTCTGAAAGAGGAAGAAATATTTTGGGAAGTTAACTCATAAAGAACTTTTATGAGAAATTAATGAACAATAGTCTAGAACTTTATAAATTAGATGAAGTATTGATTAGTGGAATAATTACATAGATGAAGACTTCTTCAATTATAGGATCAATAAACAATTCTCAAGACCTCAATCAACCAGGTTAACAAGTATTTATTATTTTTTAGTTCACTTCCTCTCTGACAATGTGTTGACAAAAGGTCTTAGAGCATTATTTCCAAATTATTTTCACTCTGGTAAATTAATTCATAGATGCATCAAGATTTCACAAAAACACGTGAAATAACAATCAATGATCAAACCACAATATGAATTGGGAAAGAAATACTTAAGATCTTTGAACCACAACAAGCAGTCTCTGGTCGATGATACAAAATAGGTTTTTTGACGATTACGTCAAAAAATTAATTACTCCAGATTACTCGTTGACGTTTCTCAAGGGTAAAAAGATTTTTAAGAAAATAAATTGTTTTCAGCCTTGAGAGTGCCAAACAATTTTCGGCGAAACGTCAACGAGTAATCTGGAGTAATTAATTTTTTGATCTACACCTCAAAAAACCCTATTTGTATTTTAGTATATATTTTTTTTCTGTGTTCTATATTTTTCATTGTGGCTTTTACTTTCATTAGTTGTCATCACGTGTTCATTGGGATTATTTAGTATGTGTTTAGTATATATTTAATTTAATATTGATATATCCCTGTAACCATAAGACGAGGACATCGAAATATAGTAGTGAGTTCAGTGGTTTCCTTTCTATGTGTTCTTTTTTAAATTCTAGTTTATATATATATATATAATATATATATATATCAATGATGAAACCACAATATGAAATGGGAAAACAAGACTAAGATCTGTCAACCGTAACAAGTGGTCTTCGTCAGAGTCAAAAACCCAACTTGAGTTTTCAGTTGGGTTTTTGACACTGACGAAGACCGCTTGTTACGGTTGAAACATCTTAGTCTTGTTTTCCCATTTCATATTGTGGTTTGATCATTGATTGTCATTTTGCATGTTTATGTGAAATCTTTATATATATATAAATATTGATAAAAGTATCGACCCTGGAATAGAAACAAAACTAAAGTTTATCGGGACTCGGTCAGTTCTTCAGGTTCAAATTAAACTCTCATTGCCAACGTTTCGGTCTTTATTTAAAACCATCTTAATAGGCAGAAGTATAAATTTTGAAACAGAAAAACTAAGTATTATATTACAAATTTTTTACAAAGAAAAATAGTATGAGGATTTTAACAACTGTAATCTGAATGTTTAACAACAAGTCATTCAAACTACAATTGTTGTTAAAAATCACATACTATTTTCTTTTGTAAAATAATTTGTAATGTAATACTTAGTTTTTCTGTTTCAAAATTTATACTTCTGCCTATGAAAAAAGTTTTAAATAACGACCGTAACGTTGGCAATGAGAGTTTAATTTGAACCTGAAGAACTGACAGAGTCCCGATAAACTTTAGTTTTGTATATATAATATATATATTCCAAATAAGTATAAACATTAAATTCACTTTTTTAAACAAATGAATTTAGTGCAAAATAACATATCTAGAGAGAATTAAACGTCAACATTATTTTAATGAAAACAGAGTTTAATCGGAAATAACAAATGAAAGTACAAAAATAAATTAACTTTGAAAATGGAGTTTAATGATCTGTCAACAGTTGTTCTATCTCTTGGTTGGTGATTATTTAAATTAGTAATAGGCAATTGATATCTGTTTTGAAATAAGAGTAGTATCAGAGCTATACTGAAGAGTCTCTTTAGGAGTACAACGAAGGAAATGAAAGCAAACATGAAGCTAATTAGGATGTTAATCAACGCCTTAATTTCGCTAAAAAGACGTTTACCAAAGCATTCAAATATTATAATGCATTTAATGTCCAATTTTATCTTTCTTTTTGCAAGTTTGGTATGTGTAATTTGATTTATTTTATTTATTACTTATGTACCTGTCCAAAATTTAGATACCAAATTACTGGTATTACTGAGAATACAGTCGGCTTGTAATACCATCCAATTCACTTTGTTTTGTATAACCTGTAGATCCCACAAAAGTTTAAATCGACGTAATTGGTTCAATATGAACAAACTTCGGAGCCAACTGTTTAAACAAACAATCGTTGCCTCATAAATGTTCCTGGAAACCTCATTCACGGCAAAAACATTCTGCTAACTGTCTTCGGCTATTTTGGTCATTTGTTATTTATAAATTGTAATAAGGTTTTCAAAATGTTTAGATGAAATTATTTTCTTATAGTGAAGTTACATTTATAATAATTTTAGGTAATCTTTAATATATTTATGAACCAGGACACCTATAGCTTCGAAGTTGACACAGATATGTTATCCCTAAAATTAACTGCATGTTGAGATGCTATGATATGTTATCTTCATGTATAATTGATTATATTTATAGAGTCAATTATAACTCAGATGTCCTAATGGGTTTATTATCTTCCGGTAGCATTGTTGATGTCTGTATGGTCTAATATAACACCAATGTGACACACACATATTGCCTCTAAGATTAAGTAGATACATAAACGTTGAATTATGTAAAAGTTAGAGTTGCTATTAAAAATACATGTTTATCTTCTCATAACTAAATAATTACTTTTCCGTAGACTATGTTGCTAATCTATTGATATGAAAGATAAATAAAAAATAAAAGAGTTGTGTAAAACTTTTTAACATCAATATGACCCTGTCATCAAGAGTGAAATTATAGTGTTTGTGAAACTTAACAATAAGATGGTGGGAAAATAAGTGTTGGAAAATCAGGGTGTAAACAAGAGAAAATTTGAACTTCCACATCTCTGTTATCTACTTGGAAGACAACTATTTATCTCCCTCTCTCTCACACATTCATTCACTTTCTCTTCCTTATCTCTCACTCTCTCACTCTCTCTCTCTCTCTCTCTCACATTCATTCACTTTCTCTTCCTTAGTCATCAAGTCATTTCCTAATGACGAATAGACGTTCGAAACGTCGTCCGTAGTATGTGTCTTATTTTGTTATATACCCTATAATAATTCCCAATATTTATATTGTAAGTGATTATTTAATAATATGTTATTACATAAAAAACATTTTATGAGGCTAACATCAACCTTAATGACATTGTTTCAGTATTTACCATTTAAAAGTTTATTGACAATAAACTCTCCAGTGAGAGTCTTTTGTCAATTAAATAAGTAAATAATAATAATTGTAACTGACAATTCTATGAATCAAGAAAAACATTTTACGTACTGTCACTTTTTTTTTAAAACAAATATCTATATATCTTAATTAAAACTTAATTTTCATTTCCATATTAAAATTGAAATAAATAATATTTTCTCCTTGATATTTTATCCTTGGGTAAGTCTGGTTATAATCATGGTAAACGTCTAAAATACATCGTTTAACTGATTGATAAAATAAGGTTCATTTGCTAACTTGATCTAAGATTCGATCTTAGTTTGTACTGTACCTTCGAAGAAAGTTAAAGAGAATTTCAATGTGGTTAAATAATTTTTTGTGTCCACATATTTTATTATTGTTTGAGTTTCCTATATCTATATACTAGCTAGAATAGTTTTAATAATTCTGTAGAAATTGTGATATTAAAATGTCAACAACTGGTAGTATACTAACAAATTAATAATGATAATAACAATAAGTATTAATAAAAATTAGATTAATAGTAATAAAAAAATATACCTCATAACTTGCTTAAAAAGAGGACAGTATTTTCGAAAAAAAAAAAATTTCTCTTCAAAGCAAGATGTGTCCAAATGTATCACAAATTTAAAATTTTCCTTAATTTTCCTTGTATTCAACCTAAATGACACTTGAATAATTGGCAACTTCTCTAGATATCAACACAAGAAGAAAGACAAAAAATAACAGGAAAAACTATTCAGTGCATGAAATATTTTAAGGAGGTAAATATTATTATCTTAATAGACTTAGAGGGAGCTCGGTTTTAGATGAAACAGAAGAAAAGCAAATATAATTTGGCATCAGAAAACAAAGAAAAACTTAATTTACAGTTAAAACTCTACTTATCATCTTCTATACTATAGAAAAGTCATTCAAAGTTTTTTGAATTCCAGTGACAAAAAGTATACAAACTCTAACTAAACTTTGCAATTGGAATTGAAAACTATAGTTCATCTTAGAGGCTTAAAGATAGACAG
Source organism: Hermatobates lingyangjiaoensis (assembly GCA_026182355.1). NCBI lineage: Eukaryota > Metazoa > Arthropoda > Insecta > Hemiptera > Hermatobatidae > Hermatobates > Hermatobates lingyangjiaoensis. Next base: position 4,770 of record JAPFBL010001141.1, on the reverse strand, counting down.
CGAGTAGTCGATCACTATACTTGTTAATCCAATGCATTTTTCAATGAATTTTCTAAATTTTTAAACTCAAACGTGTTATTTAAAGAAATGGCAGATATAATATACATGGTTGCAGGGTCAAGAAAAAGAATAATAAAAGTAATCATACGTATAGACAAAACTCCAAATACTTTCAACTCTAGATATGATATAAAAAAGTTCACTCAATTTTACAGTAATATTCTTTTGCAGTCCCATTCATAATAACATTAATTACGTCAAAAGTTTATTAAATAACCTTACCTTAGTCTGCAACTTACAAATATCATACGTTGCCCGTAAAAATGTAAAAATGGTTGCAAAATTACTTAGACTAGTGTTATTTGTTTATATAAAAACATGCAGTTATAACAAAAAGCATAGAAAATAGAAATGGAATCCATATTCACTCCAATGTAATCCGAAACAACTGATTTATATATTAAAGAGTATCAATAGGAAAAGTTATATACTCATTTTCAAAAATACATCGAAATGTTAGAGTAATAATTAGAAGTTCAAGTAATTCTATCTTAAAACTTCTTAAAGAAGTTTTACTTAAAGTTGGGTTTTACTTCTATCTTTTTATTTGTAATGCTATCTTATTAGTCTAGTCGAAGGTTTTGTCCGTTTAACATTGTTGTTCCTTTAAATAATGTAAATTTCATTTTCTTAGTTAAAAAATTCTTACTTCTGTAAGTAATATTGTTTTATGTATCTCTGAAATATTTCTGCTTGTAATATTCATAAGTTGTAACAATCCATTTTCATATTGTGTATATGTTTGATGTTGATATGTGATTTCTTATTATCCTTTGTTTGTAGGCCTATGAAAAAGGTTTTAATTAAAACCGAAACGTTGGGAACGAGAGTTTGATTTTTTATCCTGGAAAATTGACCGAACCCCGATTAGAGAACACACCTATTCTATCAAACGGTTGATATATTATTGAATCTGTTATACTTATATATATATATATGTATGTATAAATATATATCTGTAATTTTAACCTATAGGTAGTTTAGGTTATAATATTGAACAGTTCTTAATACAATATTTTAGGATCAGTTTAGGAGGTTTCGTAAAGTCGTACGAAACAAAAGTAGCAGGAAATAGTTTGGCACCATATACCAGTTATAACTACTTTTATAACTTTAAAAGGTTTACTTTTTTTTAAAAAAAACTTTCAGAGATATCAGAAGCTATTTAAAGTGGCGTGATACTTCAAAAGGCTGTTAATATGATAAAAAATTTTTAATGACTGCTGGAGTTCATTGAAACAATTATGTAAAAATATTATTTGAGTTTTACATCTAATATAGTTTAGGAAACTTTGTATGTTATTTGAAATTACCTTTATTTTACCTGAAAAGCTGTTAACCATTTAAAATTTAACTCTAAATGAGTTTTATCTTATTTCGCAGTTCACATTTAAAAGTATGTTTATATATATATATATATATATATATATATATATATATATATATATATATATATATATATAATATATATATATATATAATATATTAGTTCAATGTAGAAAAAGAAACATAGAGAAATTAAAAGCACACACTTACAATCAGAAGAGATAATGTTCAATAAGTCTTCTGTCTTTGCATTTAATTTTTCATTATCAAATACCCTTTGTTATCCTTTATTGTTTAATTGATTCATTTTTTATTATTTACTTATTTTTTTATTATTTAATTAATATATATGTCTAATATTATTATTTATATTCTGAGTTTTATTTTATTTTATCTTAACTTAGTCCGTGATTTTATTTAGATGTCAATTTCTCTGCTCATCCCTTAATTTTTTCTTTTATTTATTTATTATTATTATTATTATTTCACCAATTTAACTTAAGTATAAATTTATTCCTGTCTACCTTATTCTCTGCGACCGGGCGTGCATGCAGCAACATTGTTGGTCTCACCAGGTTAACCAGGTTACCGATAAGTGTTTGCAGAAAATAATGAAATTTGGTATATAATTAGTACTTTACCAAACCGGAGAATAGTTTGCAATAGTATGCAAACCAGTGCGCTTGGATACAAAGTATATATATATAAAGATTTCACACAACACGTGAAATAACAATCAATGATTAAACCACAATAAGAAACCACCGTAACAAACGGTCTTCGTCAGAGTCAAAAACCCAACTGAGTTTTTGACTCAGTTGGGTTTTTCACTGAGTTTTTCACTCAGTTGGGTTTTTGACTCTTGACGAAGACCGCTTGTTTTCCCATTTCTTATTGTGGTTTGATCATATATATATATATATATACCACAATTAAAAGAAACGGTCCAGCGGACTTTTTTACAATAAAATAAAAAACGAAGGAAACACACAGAAAGACACAGACATAACTCACATCGATATTTCGACAATCGTCGTCATCAGGAGGTGCGAAGAGCGAAGAGTCCCGCAGGAAGACAGGGCGGTACTGAACTCGGAAACCGCAGCCAGTACCCCACCACTTACCACCAAGCGGGGGAAGGGAGGGAAGGAAATGAAGAGCCAAATTAAGACGTAAAAGGAACGAGTAAAAATTATAACTATAAAAAATTATAAAAAAGTAGATAAATCAAATTAAAATTAATAAAAATAATAAATAAAAAGTAAAATAAAAAATAATAAATAAATAAATAAAAAATAATAAATAAATTAAAATAAAAAATAATAAATAAATAAATAAAAAATAAAAAAATAATAAATAAATAAAAAAAAATAAAAAAAATAATAAATAAATAAATAAATCATAAATAAATTATCGGTTGAGGTTGAGTCCGGGGGAAGAGCGAGCATCAAGTAAGCATATGTATGCCTCCTCTGAAGCTCTTAGGGTAACTTTATTGTTGGATTCGGGGATCTGTTTCAGGATCTGAACCCTGAAACAGTCATTGAAACTGAGTCCATGCGAGTTCGCATGGATGGCTACAGGATAGTTACTGCTTTGACCGACTGAAGCCCTATGACCATTCATACGAAGGCTCAACTTATTAGAAGTTAAGCCAACGTAAAAGGAGTCACACTGAGTGCAATCCAGTCGGTAAACACAGTTGCTCGAGGTACAGGAGGAATTGACCTGAACCGGGTAGGAACTATGGTGGGAGGGGAATCGAAGGAAGGATTAGGATTTACAATCAGGCAAGTTTGACAGCCACGGCGTCCACATTGTTTCATTCCAGGAACAGGATTGGAAGGTGAGGGGAAATATGAGAGAAAATGCTTTTTAGATTGGCAGGTTTACGGTAGGAAATAGAAGGGGGGTGTTAAAGATGGAAGAAGTAGAAGTAGAAGTAACAGAATCGGAAAAGACTCCTTAATAACAGCACGAAGCTTATAAGCGCCAGGGAAGTAGGTTGTCAGGAAGAAGGAAATGTTACTTCTATCCCTCTTGGGTTGGTTGGTAGATGTCAGCCGGTAAAACACGTCGATACTCTGCGATACTTTTTGGGAGCAATTAATCCTTAATCCTTTCTATTCTCTTTGGCTGATTTCGGAAGCATAATGGCCTTAGTTTGAGGGCGTTATTCCTTCAAAAAGGCCAGTTGGGTACGATTATGGCCCTTTAGCAATCTTTTCATGGCCAAATAAGAGCAGGATTTCCTGGTGTCAACCTTTCAGTTTTATTGAGGATACCCATTTGGCCCTGGCCTAACTTAGAACTTTCTAACCCTTTCAAAATTTTGTTATTTCACTTTTAAGACATCTCCGAAGACTTTCACCTTTCTTGAACGACGTTACTTTAGAAATGGAACTTCTTGACTTCCGTACATATAAAACCCACCAACTCCCCAGTACCTCATTAAAAGTTGCCATATCCCGTTAAAAAGTCTATACCTCGATCCTTGTCCCTCCGTACACCTGCAATAATCTCCAAGACCGCAGCCCTTAACCCTCTTGGACCTGAACGGGTATCCTGTCCTTATTGAACGTGTTTTACCGGCTGACATCTCCACCAACCCAGACCCAAGAGGGATAGAAGTAACACTTCCTTCTTCTGACAACCTACTTCCCTGGCGCTTATAAGCTTCGTGCTGTTATTAAGGAGTTTTTTCCGATTTGTCTACTTCTACTTCTACTTCTTCCCATTTTAATCACCCCCCCTTCTATTTCCTACCGTAAACCTGCCAATCTAAAAAGCATTTTCTCTCATATTTCCCCTCAGCCTTCCAATCCTGTTCCTGGAATGAAACAATGTGGACGCCGTGGCTGTCAAACTTGCCTGATTGTAAATCCTAATCCTTCCTTCGATTCCCCTCTCCACCATAGTTCCTACCCGGTTCAGGTCAATTCCTCCTGTACCTCGAGCAACTGTGTTTACCGACTGGATTGCACTCAGTGTGACTCCTTTTACGTTGGCTTAACTTCTAATAAGTTGAGCCTTCGTATGAATGGTCATAGGGCTTCAGTCGGTCAACGCAGTAACTATCCTGTAGCCATCCATGCGAACTCGCATGGACTCAGTTTCAATGACTGTTTCAGGGTTCAGATCCTGAAAACAGATCCCCGAATCCAACAATAAAGTTACCCTAAGAGCTTCAGAGGAGGCATACATATGCTTACTTGATGCTCGCTCTTCCCCCGGACTCAACCTCAACCGATAATTTATTTATGATTTATTTATTTATTTATTATTTTTTATATTTTTTATTTATTTAATTTATTTTTTTTATATTTTTTATTTATTTATTTATTATTTTTTATTTATTTATTTATTATTTTTTATTTATTTATT